>SJYC01089587.1:0-11014 GCA_006408675.1 Madoqua kirkii | reverse complement strand
ATCGTCACAGAGCTCTGGTTTGAGCTCCCTGAGTCACAGCAAATTCCTACTGGATCTCTGTTTTACATGGCTTAATGAAGGTAGTCACACATAGGAATAACACTGGTCTAGAAGTAAAAGGATTTTTGCATTCAGATTTAACCTTCTTTGCTAGACTCACATTAATTAAATAATTAGCTGATGTCACTATGAAAGGCAGATGACAGGATCTGTTAAGACAGGTCTTTCAGATCTTTGACGTGACTTCATTTTCATTAGAGGTTGGGGATAATTAAACTGGAAGGTGACACCTTATGACAGGCTGCTTTTTATAGCAAACTTCTATGTTGATTGGCTAGAGACAACTGTCAGAGTGAAGGTAGTATTTATTCCTAGAAGAAAACATTAGTTGTCTTTTTTAAAAATAAATTATTTCACAGTTCCCATCACCTTACGTTTTTTCCTCTTTCATTTTTTTGCATTGGAAATAATTAAAATGGGTTCTGTTATAAAGCATGAATAGACATTTTCTGTAATGCTCTGTTTTTCTTTTATATTCTACTTTTTCCAGATGAAGTGGAATTCTTAATTTTTTTCAACAATTATCAAAGGTTATGGATTTTTCAGGTTATATTCCAAAATAAGTTACGGAAAGTGTGTATATCCTTTGCTTCAAGCCATTTCTGGAACATTCTGAAGCATCCATTCTTCAGTTCCTAACTATTTAGTATCTACTGTATGCCAGGCCCTGTTTCTGACATTTGAGGTATCAGAGAACCAAAGATATTTACCCCTAGAGAGCTGACACTCTAGAGGGAGGAAACAGACAAGAAACAGGGTACATGGTGAATGAGTAAGTGGTGTAAAATGTTAAGGGATGGTAAGCAAAATGAAAAAAAAAATCAGAGCAGGAGGGGAGAGAAATATGAGAGTAAGGGTTAGGATATGAAACAGGGGAGTCAGTGAAGGCTTTGTTGACAAGATGATGCTTAAGAGTTGAGGAAGCTCTTAGCTAAGTAGATATTCAGGGGAAGAGCATTGCAGGGAAGGGTGGGGTTGTTGAGAGTAAAGGAACTAAGGTAAGAAAAAGCAGACTTGTGTGCAAAACAGCATGGAGGCTGTTTGGAGTAGAGTGAAGGAGAGCAAAGGGGCCAGAGGGTGATGGGACTGGATCACACAGAACCTTGGGAGCCTTGATGATGCAGGAACCACCGTGAGACTTTATGCTGGAGAATGACACTTGGTCCACTTGGCTACTTTGATGGGATGGAGACGTGCAGAGCAGGAGGAACAGCAGTGAGGATGTGGCAGTGATTCAGGAAAGAGAGGATAGCAGCGTGGGCCAGAGCCAGTCATGGAGCTGGTGAGGGTGGCCCAATTTCAAATGAAAGTAAAATATATAAGGATTTCCTGGCAGATTAGATGTGGAGGTGAGAGGCAAGAGTATGTTTTGACTACAGTGTTTGCTTTGCCTGGGAACTTGCTGCAGTTATCTGCAGGTGAAATTGGTCTTGGGGTAGAGGACAATCAGAAGCTCCACTTTGGGGATCCTGAGTTTAAGATACATACTAAGATAACATGTACTTTGGAACATCCCAGTTGGTCCTTTCCCAGTGCCTGCCTTGTGAAAGAATACAAAACATAGTGTTTGAATATGTCATATGCTTAAGTGTAGTAAGCACAACTGTGGTTTGAGTTAATGAATGAGCACTCACTGAGTGGCAGGTATCAGGCTGCTGTTTTCATAACACAAAGGATCCAACCTGATCCTCATCCGGACCCCTCAAAGGTCTGCATTTTACAGAAGCAGAAACTCAGCACAAGTGATTTGCTTGAAGTTCACCTAGTTAGTAAGCAGCTTTCACTTTGAGATTCAAACTCATGTTCTACAAGTTCAAATACAGCCTCCTTTTGACTTTATAAATGACCTCACAAAAGAAATATTAATATACCCGATAGACTGCCGTTTGTTGACAATCTGATTTTCACCTTCAGATTATAACACCAGTGAACAAAAACAAGCCTGTAAAAAGCATGAACTCTATGTGAGTTTCCGGGATCTGGGATGGCAGGTAAGAACGGTTGGTCAAATTGGTTGCTTATTTTCTGCTTTGTATCAATCCTAAATCTCTTGTAATCTTTGTAATCTTTCCTATGCAGTTTATAATTTATTTTACTTTTTATTGGAGTATCACTGCTTTACAATGTTGTCTGCTGTTAAAATAATGTGAATCAGTTATCTGTGTACCTGTATCCCCTCCCCCTGCCCTCCCTCCCACCTGCCCCCAGTCTCACCCTCTGGGTCATCATGGAGCACCGAGCTGAGCCCCACTCACTCCCCATTCTACAGATGGTAGTGAACATATGGCCATGCTGTCTCTCAGTTCGTCCCACCCTCTCCTTCCCCTGCTGTGTTCACACACCCTTTCCCTACATCTGAGTCTCTATTGCTATCCTCAGGACAGGCTCATCTGGACCATCTTTTTAGATTCTATATATGGATACTGTTTTTCTCTTTCTGATTTCACTCTGTATAGCAAACTCTGGTCCATCCGCATCACTGCAAAAGACCCAATTTTGTTTCTTCTTATAGCTGAGTAATGTTCCACTGTATATCTGTACCACATCTTCTTTATCCATTCATCTGTCAATGGGCATTTAGATTGCTTCTATGTCCTGGCTATTATAAACAGTGCTGCAATGACATGCCAATTATTTTTGACATTGACTGTTCCATATAAGGATTATCCACATCATTTTTATTTCTGCATTATCCTTTCAGTATCAAAACATAATTAATAAAATTTATGGTAAAAAAAAAACTTATGCTGAAGAACAAATGCAACCTTAGAAAGTGAAAAAAAGAAGCCCTGTTGTTTAAATAAACCCAAATTTCCATTTTAGTTCCCATTTTTCAGATTAACTCAAGCAATTTCCATTTGCCTTCTACAGTCACAAATTATCGGTATAGGAAGTAGAATCCTCGACTATGTCTGTGGTAAGTTAGACGTAGAGAAAAAAAAATTTCTTGTACTTAGAAGTTGTATTGCTATGTTTTACATAAGCTTCACAAACACAGTGAGGAGGAAGATTTAACCGCAATAATTTTCATAACTATGCCAAAAGAGTTTAAATTAAATTGTTAGATTATTCCATTACAATGGATCCTCAGAATACATACATGCTATTATACTGAGAAGTAATAGTAACATGTGAGCATTTTTCAAATTTATGATAAACCTTCAACATTAATTGTTCAATAATTTTACATCTGTGACAAGTTTTACATCTCTGGAAAAAAATATCAGGGCCACCATCTCAAGTGCCAACGTTTTAACTTCTTAAAATTTTTCGTATACAATGCTTAGGATTTTTCTCCAACTCATTTCTTCTTAAGAGACTATAAAGTTAACACATGATTGGAAAGAAAAACAGGACAAGGAACAAATCTTAGAGCCTTAAGAGGTTGTCAAGCTTCTAAAGCAGGAATGAATTATTAAGAAGTAGTGAGAATTATCTCAATTAAGTTTATTCTCTTTTCCTTTCTGGTTCAGTTGAACTTTGCAGAGTTCATCGTTTCCTGTTTAAACAATATTTAGAATGCTATTTCATGATTGCAGCTTTATTCATGAATATATGGGCTAATACAGGCTAGGAATATCTTACGTAGCGACCTCTGGGAGAAATTACAGAGGACAATTCCTTGTGAAAATATTTATACTTTTGTTGTAAACTTTAACTTAATCATAAATTAAAGGCTTGGAGGAGCCTGTCATATTAGAATAATTGTTGAATCAAAAAGAGAAACCAATCCAGAGTATTTAATATTATATTGAATTATATTAATTATATTTAAGTATTCTTTAAGAACTGTTTTTCTGTGCTTTTATGTCGGTGATATTATTTCTTCTGTGTTCATGCATTTTAGGACTGGATTATAGCACCGGAAGGATATGCTGCATTTTATTGTGATGGAGAGTGTTCTTTTCCACTCAATGCACATATGAATGCCACGAATCATGCCATAGTTCAGACTCTGGTAAGTTTTCTTTGTGTAGAATAGAAAGTGGTTTATGAGGCAAGCTTCCTGGAAAGTTACTTTAAAGAAAAGCATCTATTTGGAGTTAACAAATGCATTTTCTCCTCTTCTCAAACTCCTAACCTAGAAATTGTGCCAGAGTAAGAAATGTGGATATAGTCAGGAAATTCAGGCTGCTCTAATAAAAATTCTAATTCCAAAATGAGGAAAGATTCAGCAAGGAAAATTGGAGCAATCACACAAAATGGTCATTTTGCACTAATTTCTTCAGTAGACAATATGATTAACCACATAGGGGCTGTTTCTAACCTAACCATTCATTAGCAGTCATTACAAAAACTTTGAATAATAGCTGTGCTGAATTTCATCTGAGGGCTTTTAACTCCTTATTTAAGAATGTTCCATAACATACTTTGGTATCATGGAAGCTCTTCAGTGTAGAATATAAGTAGAAGATTGGTTTCCATTTTTTTTCTATCTTTTTCATTTATAATCATTAAGGTAGAGATTAATCTTCATTTCTTCCTTCCCATACTTAGGAATGTAACAGTGATTTAATCTCTACTAATGTAGGCTAATTTTTGTGAAGAAGATAATGAAATGTTAATCTCATGGTCTCTCAGTGATTGTACTTATCTAATGAGCTCAGGAAAACCCTTGAGAGTCTGACTCCAACATCCGTACCTTTTAATGTGATGGGGGAATGGCCTCTGGCAGACGAGGAAGAGATTCTGGAAGATGCACAGGCTGTGTGATGTGACTCCACATCAAAGTTGGGTTCACAGGAGCATTTCAACTATAAGTAATCAGGACAGAAGGAAGAGAACAAATAATTTTGGAATCAAGACACTGATGGGAATAGAGTTATTTGGTGGATAACAGTAAGAGAGCAGTAGCTGTTAGAAAAAAAAATCTATCCTTGTGGGTGAGGCTTATTTATGACCAATAGAAAGAGCAGCTATTAGAATGTGTGAAGAGCTGACTCTTCAGAAGGTTATCTTCTTTTGCAATTTATTGAAAACTTAAAGTTAATGGAAATAACATCCCAGTTCCCTTCTGAATAAGAATGGTGTATATACCTTGACAGATGAAATCCTTGACTTGATGTTTTGCTGGCATCTTACTGACCTCAGAGGTACTAGTGGATATGGCAGAAAGTGAAGAGGAGCTAAAAAGCCTCTTGATGAAAGTGAAAGAGGAGAGTGAAAAAGTTGGCTTAAAGCTCAGCATTCAGAAAACAAAGATCATGGCATCTGGTCCCATCACTTCATGGGAAATAGATGGGGAAACAGCAGAAACAGTGTCAGACTTTATTTCTCTGGGCTCAAAAATCACTGCAGATGGTGACTGCAGCCATGAAATTAAAAGATGCTTACTCCTTGGAAGAAAAGTTATGACCAACCTAGATAGCATATTCAAAAGCAGAGATATTACTTTGCCGACTAAGGTCCGTCTAATCAAGGCTATGGTTTTTCTTGTGGTCATGTATGGATGTGAGAGTTGGACTGTGAAGAAGGCTGAGCACTGAAGAATTGATGCTTTTGAACTGTGGTGTTGGAGAAGACTCTTGAGAGTCCCTTGGACTGCAAGGAGATCCAACCAGTCCATTCTGAAGGAGATCAACCCTGGGATTTCTTTGGAAGGAATGATGCTAAAGCTGAAACTCCAGTACTTTGGCCACCTCATGTGAAGAGTTGACTCATTGGAAAAGACTGTGATGCTGGGAGGGATTGGGGGCAGGAGGAGAAGGGGACGACAGAGGACGAGATGGCTGGATGGCATCACGAACTTGATGGACGTGAGTCTGAGTTAACTCTGAGAAATGGTGATGAACAGGGAGGCCTGGCGTGCTGCGATTCATGGGGTCGCAAAGAGTCGGACACGACTGAGCGACTGGACTGAACTGAACTGAACCGAGACCACAAAGATGCACATCTGTGGCAACTAGAGCATAGATTTGTCAAAGACTTTGGAAATAACCTTGGAGTAGAGAGGAAGCAGAGAACTAAAACAAATATGTATTTTGAAAGGTAGTCACTTATAAATATTCTTTTCTCTCCCAAGTTTGAAGAGACCACAAAGATGCACATCTGTGGCAACTAGAGCATAGATTTGTCAAAGACTTTGGAAATAACCTTGGAGTAGAGAGGAAGCAGAGAACTAAAACAAATATGTATTTTGAAAGGTAGTCACTTATAAATATTCTTTTCTCTCCCAAGTTTGAAGAGAAACATGTATTTCAGAATACAGTCATGTAAAATTATCAAGTTGCTTTTTAATAACGAATGAAAAACAGTTGCTCATGTCTGTCCTTCCCCAACACTGATTTTTACACCCTAAATTTCTTTAATATATCACACTCAGCAAACTTATAGGTGTGGGGAGAAACTATTATTTCTTCCTTGATTGCAAAATTTATATAAACTGAAAGAAAACCTTAGTTTACTACAGCTCTTATTTCACTGTCTAAAGTAAAGAAATGGAGTCTAAATTTCAACCAGCATTTTCTTTCATGCTTGCTTTGTGCTGCCAATGCCATAGAAATTTTCTTCTTTATGTTGATTTTTGACCAGTGAGGTTCCCATATGCAAGTATAGAATCAATTCCTAGGGATATTTTAAGTTTTGATATGTCCATGCTATGTCTATGATATGTTTTTATGCTATCCATAAAAATAAGCACTTCTTTTAAAATTTTTTTTTTTTTTGCCTGCCCTGGTTGTGACTGCTGCACTTGAGGTTTCTCTAGTTGCATCAGGTGAGGGCTGCTCTCTAGCTGCGGTGCTCAGGCTTCTCATTCTGGTGGCTTCTCTTGTTGCAGAGCATAGGTTCTAGGTGCATGGGCTTCAGTAGCTGCAGTGTGCAGGCTTAGGCACCCCTTGGCATGTGGAATCTTCCCAGACCGGGAATTGAATCCCTGTCCCCTGCGTTGGCAGGTTGATTCTTAACCACTGAGCCATGCGGGAAGCCGTATAAGCACGTCCTGATATATGGTATCAGTGCTGGGGCAAGGAGAACAGGTATGCAGCACAAGAAAAGTTGTTATATTCAGATGTCCTCCAGTAAGATGAATGTCTGGGGCGGGGGTGGGGGAAGTCCAGCCTTCTATTAGCTGAAAGCCCATTGCAGAGAGAAGGATGCTTCTATCTCACGCCTCAGAGGAAGAGCCCTCCTCACTGTCCATCTGTAGGGTCACAGCCAGACAGCCACTATTTATAGAGAAATGCCACTTAATTTCCCAGAAATTAAGCTCTTTGTACTGTCATTTCTATGACTCAGAGAGCTTTCGCTGTTTCCTTAGATATGCATCTAACACATCCAGGTTTGCTCAGGCTATGCAAAGCTTAATTATTGAAAAAACTCTGTCAAATACCCTTATCCTTTTTTTTTTTCTTTTCTTAAAAATAAATATATAATTACATACTGTCAGCTTTTAGGACTGTAGTCTAGAAGGCAACGTCTAAAAACAAACATTTTTTAAATCGCTGACAGGGACTTGGAACAGGCCCCTGGTCTGTATCGCTGTCCTGGGATGTGGAGCATAAGTCATCACAGAACTTGAAGGGAACATGGGAAGTTTGGTGTTTCTGGTTTGTTTGTTTTTTTCTCTTGGCATTGTGCATTCTCTGTTTATTTTGTGACGGACATGAAACAAGAACACAGGCGCATTTGTTGTTAAAGGAAAGCAGGTTTGTGCCGAACACGTTTGAGACATGATGGAAGAACAATCTCATTTTTTTTTTTTTTTCCAGAACAATGGCTGGGTGAGGTGATCCTTGAAGCAGGGGGTTATCCATCCATCACGGGTGAGGGGGTTGAGGAGGATAAAGCCAAGGAGGGCTTCAGGCTGCCTCTGAAATTTGGAGAACCATCCAGCTTGCAGTTTTGTGAGGTCTTAGGAAATTTCACGTCCGTGTCGGATCACCTCATTTTTCCTGCCGTGTCTGTCCATAGGCAGGACTCCTATATCATTTCAGCCAGGATTTTGCAGCCAAAATTCTAAGAGCTGTATTTTCTCTTTGTCGATCCCCGAGGACTCTGCAGTGGGACTTCCCATAAACTCCTCTGGGGGAAGGGTAGGGGGAGGCGGATGGAAAGGGAGGAACAGAGTTCTGGCTCCTTCTTTGATTGTTGAAGATCAGAGGTACTGAAATTTGGAGAACCATCCAGCTTGCAGTTTTGTGAGGTCTTAGGAAATTTCACGTCCGTGTCGGATCACCTCATTTTTCCTGCCGTGTCTGTCCATAGGCAGGACTCCTATATCATTTCAGCCAGGATTTTGCAGCCAAAATTCTAAGAGCTGTATTTTCTCTTTGTCGATCCCCGAGGACTCTGCAGTGGGACTTCCCATAAACTCCTCTGGGGGAAGGGTAGGGGGAGGCGGATGGAAAGGGAGGAACAGAGTTCTGGCTCCTTCTTTGATTGTTGAAGATCAGAGGTAAATGTGCCAGTTTGACGAAAATGAGAACAAATCCTTTACTAAAGCATTTTACTGTCCATGTTCAATTACCTTTTCAGGCTTTGTAGAGGGAGAAGTAGGGATACATATTCAAGTTGTAACAAATCTAGGCTTCTTTCTTCTGATTGAACTTAGCTTGATTTTTGGCGCTTGTCTAGGGGAGAAAGCAAGTCAAAGGATGTTAAACTCTGGCCAATCTGGTAAAACATGGGGAGAAGAGTTGAAATCATTGCTTTAAAGCAAGTACTGGATTTTTACTTGGAGTTTATTTTGCTGTGATTTTTATGCTTCCTTTACCAAAGGAAATGAAGAATTTGCACGCTTTTAATTTTATTGTTAAAAATGCGTTGATTTATTGTTTAGTTATCCTTTTACGAATAATTCTTAGATCCAGATCTTTCTACAGTCAAGTGCTGTGGCTTTGTTGATTTTGCATTCCTAACTTACGTGTTTCTCATGATATACCTAGAAGTGGCCATTTTAACTAAAAGCAGCCAGTCCTAGTTGCCATGTTCTTTCCTCCAGGAAAATTTCCATTGAATATTCCATAGAGAGAGTTTTCCTTCCTTGGTAGAATGTTTTTCAAAGCCCCAACATGTAATTAGAACCAGTGGGTGAAGTCTAGGTGTTAATACTTAAGGATACATCCTTCACTACCAGCTCCGACCTCACCTCACCATGGAGCAAAAATAGAAGAGAGAGAGGTAACCTAAGAGAGTGCCTGATCGCCAGTGATACAGCAAGAATGTCACCTTAAAACTGCAGACAAAATATCTATTTTATTTTTTAAAAAGTAAATCATTTTCTTCCTCCCACCCAACCAGGTTCACCTGATGTTTCCTGACCACGTACCAAAGCCTTGCTGTGCGCCAACCAAACTAAATGCCATCTCTGTGTTGTACTTTGATGACAGCTCCAATGTCATTTTGAAAAAGTACAGAAATATGGTCGTGCGTTCGTGTGGTTGCCACTAATAGTGCATAATAATGGTAAAAAGAAAAAGGTCTGTATTGAGGTTTATGACTACAATAAAAAATATCCTTTCAGATAAAAGGGGAATTTAATAAAATTAGTCTGGCTCATTTCATCTCTCTAACCTATGTACAAGAGCATATATATAGTCACTTTTATTTATTTAAAGGTATATATTCTCCTTTGTGGATGCCTTTGCAGTAAAATGTATTTTAGGTCACTTTATTATGCAAAAAATTGCCCAGTCAAATTTTTAATAGGATATGCTGAGTCCAATTCAATTCCACTTCAATATTTTTAGTGTAATTTTTATACGATTTTCTGAAATTAGACAGAACTCCTTTGACTGTTAAGTATTGTTGAAGGAAGCTGAATGCATTTGGTTATGCTGTGCCAATGTAAACTGATAGGATATTTATTGATATTTAGAATGGAACTTAAAAAAATAACCAGCCCAAACAAAAATGCTTGGAGGAACACAATTTTTCTTTGAGAGTTTCTGCTACTTTAGATAAAGTGAAATGTTGAGCTCGATTTGAGTAAAAAACGGGAGCAGAACACAGAAGCTGAAAGATTGCACATAATTATTGTAACTGTTTGCTTGAATAGAATTGGTTTAACTGTAGGAAAGCGTTCCTTCTTGGCTCACCGGCTGTAGATTTTGCAAAGAGCTCAAAGCTTCAGGAATTCTGTGGAGACAGACTTGAGCCTGTGTCCATAATTTTCCAAGTTAACACTAAAAAAGCGTAGCACAACCTTCTTACCTCAAATAAATCATGTCTGCCTATTATCTAGAACACTACTGCTGCTGTTGTTTTTCTTTTTTCAGATTTAAAAACAGTCCAAAATAAAGAAACATTTACACGTGCTCCCCTTCCCTTCCCACAGATGAGCGTCACTGCATGCATAAAATATACCCGAGCAAAGCGACCGACAGAGCCGTTTTCTGTAGCTCTCTTTTATAACTGAATTTGCTGATTGATGTGATGCAAGGGATTTTATTTAGGGTAAAAGCACTGAAACTCAACTGGAGGAAATTACCCCAAATCCCAGAATGGCTTTGACAGAATTGCCATTTCGAAAGAACAGCTGAAATCCATTTTTCATATCTTGGAGAATGAGCTCATTGAAAACCTTATTTTGGAGGGGGATTTTGTAAACCTTCCTCCAAGCACAAATAATTCCAAGTGGGAAGGTTCTGTTGTGTGTATGTGCCTGTGTGTTCTTCCCTCTGAAATTAATTTATTTTCTCTCTCTCTTTCTCTCTCTGCCTTTTAAGGCTTGTCTTTAACCCACTGACTTTTGGAAGAATGACATTTAGTGCATAAGTTGCTATTTATGTGGGCTCCACGGCTAGGATTATTTACAGTTCATCTAAAATACTCATAAAGCATCATTTATTAATCACCCTTTTGGACTTTTTAAGTAAAACTTGTATCAAAAATAGCTTAAAAATGTTATGGGTTTGTTCATGATTCAGGAATATTGCAATGTTGTTTTAAAATACAGATTATCTTAAAGTAAACTTGATAATAACTCTATTGGGGGTACATTAAGTAATATATT
>SJYC01089586.1:0-21274 GCA_006408675.1 Madoqua kirkii | reverse complement strand
GATTTTAAGTTGCTACTTATGAAACTTACATGAGACACACTCTAAAGATAATAGAAATGAAATGAGTGTCCTCCTACTTTTCTGTATATTCAGTCTATTAATTTTTGAGAGTTTGATATTGAAACTCCAACTAAAAATCTTAATTTATCTATTTAAAAATAATTGCAATACATAGTGGAACTATGTGTAACTTTGTTCTGTATTTTCCATGTCTCCCATAAGTGTGTTGTCATACCTTCATAGCAAACAACCTCTTCCAAAGACATAAGAAATGACTCTACACATGGACATCACCAGATGGTCATTATTCAATATTAAAATCAGATTGATTACATTCTTTGCAGCCAAAGATGGAGAAGCTTTATACAATCAGTAAAAACAAGACTTGGAGCTGATTGTGGCTCAAATCATTAACTCATTTCAAAAGTCAGACTTAAATTGAAGAAAGTAGGGAACACCACCAGGCCATTCAGGTATGACTTAAATAAAATCCCTCATGATTATACAGTGGAAGTGAGAAATAGATTCAAGGAATTAGATCTGATTGACAGAGTGCCTGAAGAACTATGGATGGAGAATTCATAACATTATATAGGAGGCAGTGACCAAACCTATCCCCAAGAGATAGAAATGCAAAAAGGCAAAATGGTTGTCTGAGAAGGCCAGAAAAATAGCTGAGAAAAGAAGAGAAGCAAAAGGAAAAGGGGAGAAGGAAAGATATACCCATCTGAATCTAGAGTTCCAAAGAATAGCAAAAAGAGACAAGAAAGCCTTCCTAAGTGAATAGTGCAAAGAATACAAGAAAATAATAGAGTGGGAAAAACTAGAAATATCTTAGAGAAAATTAGAGATACCAAGGGAACATTTCATGCAAAAATGGGCAATATAAAGGACAGAAACAATATGGACATAACAGAACCAGAAAATATTAAGAGAGGTGACAAGAATACACAGAACTATACAGAAAAGGCCTTAATGAACTGGATAACCATGATGGCATAATCACTCGCCTAAAGCCAGACATCTTGGAGTGTGCAGTTAAGTGGACCTTAGGAAGCATTACTATGAGCAAAGCTAGTGAAAGTGATGGAGTTCCAGCTGAGCTATTTCAAATCCTAAAAGTGATGCTGTTAAAGAGCTACACTCAATATGGCAGCAAATTTGGAAAACTCAGCAGTGGCCAAAGAACTGGAAAAGGTAAATTTTCATTCCAAACCCAAAGAAGGGCAATGTCAAAGAATGTTCAAACTACTGCACAATTATATTCTATTCATATGTTAGCAAGGTAATGCTCAGAATTCTTCAAGCTAGGCTTCAATAGTATGTGAACTGAGAACTTCCAAATGTATAAGCTGGATTTAATAAAGGCAGAGGAATCAGAAATCAAACTGGCAACATTCACTGAATCACAGGAAAAGTAAGAGAACTCCATAAAACCATCTACTTATGCTTCATTGACTACACTAAAGGCCTTGGCTGTGTGGATCACAACAAACTGTGGAAATTCTTAAAGAGATGGCAATATCAGACCATCTGACCTGCCTCCTGATAAACCTGTATATAAGTCAAAAAGCAACAGTTAGAACCGGACATGGAACAGACTGGTTCCTAACTGGAAAAGGAGTATGTAAACATGTATGTTGTCACCCTGCTTATTTAACTTATGTGCAGAGTACATCATGCGAAATGCTGGGCTGGAGGAAGCTCAAGCTGGAATCAAGATTGCCAGGAGAAACGTCAATAACCTCACATATGCAAATGACACCACCGTTATGGCAGAAAACAAAGAGGAACTGAAGAAGCTCTTGATGAAGGTGAAAGAGGAGAATGAAAAAACTGGTTTAAAAACTCAACATTCAAAAGTAAAGATTATGGCATCTGGTCCCATCATTTGATGGCAAATAGATGGGGAAACAATGGAAATAATGAGAGACTTTATTTTCTTGGATTCCAAAATCACTGCAGATGGTGACTGTAGCCACTTGATCCTTGGAAGAAAACCTATGACAAACCTAGACAGCATACTAAAAAGCAGAGGCATCACTTTGTGGACAAAGTTTCGTATAGTAAAAGCTATGGTTTTTCAGGAGTCATGTATGTTTGTGAGAGCTGGACCATGTAGAAGGATGAGTGCAGAAGAATCAATGCTTTCAAAGTGTGGTAGTAGAGAAGACTCTTGAGAGTCCCTTGGACTGCAAGGAGATCAAAGCAGTCAATCCTAAAGGTAATCAGTCCTTATTATTCATTGGAAGGACTGTGCTGAAGCTGAAGTTCCAGTTTTGGTCACCTGATGCAAAAAGCCAACTCATTGGAAAGATTCTGACACTAGGAAAGATTGAAGGCAGGAGTAGAAGGGAATGGCAAAGGATGAGATGGTTGGAAGGCATTACTGATTCAATGGACATGAGTTTGAGCAAAGTCCAGGATATAGTGAAGGACAGGGAAATCTGGTGTGTTGCCATCCATGGGGTCACAAAAGGTTGAACAAAACCAAGAGCTGAACAACAACATACTTTTAGAACTTAAAAAATAAAAATTAAAAAAAGAATACAATATTGAGGATTTCTCTGCAGAAAAAAAGAAAATGCAATGTGAATAATAGTTGAGAAAAGGTATAGAAACATCTAGCAGAAAAATGAGTCAAAGTTTGAACTCCCCCAAAAGGAAAGAGTTATGGCAAAATAATATGTGAAACAATGTTCAGCTTCACACCATTTATCAAAAGATAAAGACCACTCTGAAATAACATTTCACGCCAGATTGCGAAGTAATTTTATCAAGAAATGTTTTAACATGGACTGTTGGAAAAAATATGGATCAGTATGGTGCTAAAGGGAGTGTAAATTGGTAAAAAGAGTTATGAAAACAATCTAGCTTAATTGCATAAAGAATATTCACATATTCTACCACCCAGTGATTCTTTTTCTAAACATTCATCATGGAAACACTTTTGGAGATGTGAACTAGGAAACTGTCTTGTTGTTTAGCTGCTAAGTCATGTCCAACTGTTTTGTGACCCCATGGTTGTAACCCACCAAGTTTCTCTGTCCTTCGGATTTTCCAGCAAGAATATTGGGGTGGGTTGTCATTTCCTTTCTCCAGGAGATCTTCCTGACCCAGGACTTGAGCTTGCATCTCCTGCATTGCAGGCAGATTCTTTACTATTGAACCGCTGAGAAGAGAAACTATACCAGAAGACTCTGTGACAAAGCTATTTACTTTAGCAAACAGTAATATATAACCAAACAAATGGCTGTATGTTACAGCTAAAATCCTGGACACAGAGATGTTTATTTACAGAAAATGGACAGATAAATTGTATTGTACTGCAGGGAAAATGAATAAGTGGTAACTTTATAGATAAATCTCATAAACGTAATGTTGAAAAAACAAAGTGCATTGTAAAACACCATGGTTTGATGTAAATTTTATAAATCTCAAAGTAAAATAATTCTGAATGAAATATTTGTAGATATAAGAAAAATAGTAAAACAAAAATTCAAAAGTCAAGAAAATAATTATCCCAAAGGGATGGGAAAGTAGTTTTAATTGAAATAGAGCCATCTGTAATGTTAGTTTTTAGTATGAATAGTAGTAGTACACATGATTGAGGGCTTCCCAGGTGGTGTTAGTGATAAAGAACCCACCTGCCAATGCAAGCTATGTAAGAGACATGGCTTCAATCCTTGGGTAGGGAAAACCCCCTGGAGGAGGGCATGGCAACCCACTCTAGTATTCTTGCTTGGAGAATCCCGTGGACAGAGGAGAATGCCGGGCTACAGTCCATAGCGTCACAAAATTGGACACAACTGAAGGGACTTAGCATGCAAGCACGCACATTTATGGCTGAGTTCATTAATATTTAAAAAATGCATACATACTTGTGTTTCAGTTAGCTTTTGCTATGTAAAAGAACAGCATTGCATCTTAGTGGGACACAATAATGAACTATTAACTCACAGTTTTGTGGATCAGTCCATTCAAATAGACTCAGCTGTGATTGTTCTACTGATCATGCCTGAACTCACTTCTCAGTTATAGTCAGCCTAGGCATCTGCTGGGGTTGAATGTTCTGTGACAGCCTCATTCCTGTCTGGTAGTTGATGCAAGCTCCTTGGTTGATGCCAGCTCCTCTGGTCAGTGCCAGCCGTCAGCTAAGAGTAATATGGTGGGCAGGCCTATGTCTCTAGCAGGCTAACACAGGCTTGTTTTCATGCGGATAGGCACAGAATTCCTAAAAGATCATGTGTATAACCTCAGATACCACGTTCCCTTCACCACTTCCCCAAATAGGTTTTTTGGAAGAAGTGTTTGCTCAGTGGTGTCTTTAGGGATCATGAAGGGTTTGGTCCTATTTAAGTTAATTGTGAATGGCTTGAGCGATGCATGATATGTCTAAAAGCAAATGAAAACCAGCAGCAACAAATGTGAAAGCCCTCAGGCCTGCAGAGTCAGAGACGAGGAAGGAAGCCAGAGGAGAGGCTGGAGCAGCTTTCCATGTGCTACAGCGGGGGTTATGGCAGATGGTGTTAACAGATCCACTTACCACCACCAACACCCCAGAATCCACATCTTGCATCATGAGACTGTGAGGTTCCTCTCACTAAAAGGTGAGGTATGTTTCTACAGTCGGTGCCTTTGAACTTGAACCCGTAACTTACATTGTCTAATGGATGATTGGTGGATGTGATATGAAAACAAGTCATCGGAATCTACCTGAATGATTGGGTTTTCTCTATTGCTCCCCCTGCCAGTTCCCTAAGGATGTGTTTAGGCTAGCTCGCTCTTCCAGGAGAAGGGTGCGTGCTCAGTCACTTCAGTCGTGTCCTACTCTTTGCAACCATATGGACTGTAGCTGCCAGGCTTCTCTGTCCATGGGATTCTCCAGGCAAGAATACTGGAGTGGGTTGCTATGCCCTCCTCCAGGGGATTTTCCCTGTATCTATCCCTACAGGGATCCAACCAGTATCTCATGCGTCTCCTGCATTGCAGGCAGATTATTGAACATGAAGGAAGACCAGGAGAGGATAAGAAACGGAGAGCTAGGAAACCATGGAAACATGAAAGAGCCCAGTCAATACCAAAAGAGCTGCTAGTCTTGCCCAGTTTAGATCAACCAACCTACAAGTTGGAGGAGACTCTTGAGAGTCCCTTGGACTGCAAGTAGATCCAGCCAGTCCATCCTAAAGGAGATCAGTTCTGGGTGTTCACTGGCAGGACAGATGTCGAAGCTGAAACTCCAATACTTTGACTACCTGATGCGAAGAGCTGACTCATTTGAAAAGACCCTGATGCTGGGAGGGATTGGGGGCAGGAGGAGAAGGGGACAACAGAGAATGAGATGGCTGGATGGCATCACCAACTCAATGGATATGGGTTTGGGTGGACTTTGGGAGTTGGTGATGGACAGGGAGGCCTGGCGTGCTGCGATTCATGGGGTCAGAAAGATTCAGACACAACTGATCGACTGAACTGAACTGAATTGGACTGAACTGAACCTACAAGTGACCTGCAGAAGCGTGAGTCAATAAATGCTTATTCCTGTATGCTGTCGAGATGTTTGTGGGTGAATTTTAGACAGCATTATTGCGAAATTAGCTCACTGATACAGAGCTATAAATATTTGGAGTTTTGTTCCGAGATCTCTCTTCTCTTCACTGAAGAAACTACATTTTGTTGATTAACTCTAGTGTGAGTATCACTATGCTCTGGTTTCTCAAAAATGTTAGTTCTGGGCAAGTGCAGATATCTGTTTTGGCTTTTACTTGTTTCTTTGTTTTTTAAAGATTTCATTTTTCCTTTTTATGTGAATCATTTTTAAAGTCTTCATTGAATTTGCTATAATATCGCTTCTCTTTCTTTATGTTTTGGGGATTTTGTGTTTTGGGGGGGGGTTTTTGGCTGCAAGGCATGTAGGAGCTTAGCTCTCAGACTAGGGATAGAACCTACATCCTCTGCTTTGAAAGGCAAAGTCTTAGCCCCTGGACCACCAGAGAAGTCCCAGAGATCTGTTTTGTATTGCTCTTTCTAGAATGTATGTTAATGTCCAATATGTCTCATATGTTTATTTTTTTGAAGGAAATTAAACTCAAGGTTTACTCTTAGAATCACATCTCATGTTACATTATGATAAAATGGGAAAAAAACAAAGTTGATTTTTGCTATAAATGTCAGACAATTTTCAATAAGGCTATTAAATCACAAAGGTAAATATTATTATATTCTTTAAACAAACACCATTTACTTGCTGTTGAAATTATTTTCAGTGTCAGTTCAGTAACTCACTGTGTCCAGTTTTTTGTGACCCCATGGACTGCAGCAAGTCAGGCATCTCTGTCCATCAAGAGAGTAATAACTTAATCACAATTTTTAAATACTTTTTTTAAAAAATTAAAATTCTATTTGAAAAAAGGGGGTGGTTTGTAGTTTATTTACAACTAGTAAAAGAATAATGATTCTTGTATATTTCCTCCTATCAGCTGGTGCATTTTGTTTTATGAACATCTGTACAGCTATTGGCCATTGTTCCTTACATGTTTTAATAAACATAAGGTTATATTTTGACAAAAATGGTTATTTATCCTCTGATAGCACAAGCTGGAATCAATATTGCCGGGAGAAATATCAATAACCTCAGATATGCAGATGACACCACCCTTATGGCAGAAAGTGAAGAGGAACTAAAAAGCCTCTTGATGAAAGTGAAAGAGGAGAGTGAAAAAGTTGGCTTAAAGCTCAACATTCAGAAAACAAAGATCATGGCATCCGGTTCCATCACTTCATGGGAAATAGATGGGGAAACAGTGGAAACAATGTCAGACTTTATTTTGAGGGGGCTCCCAAATCACTGCAGATGGTGATTGCAGCCATGAAATTAAAAGACACTTACTCCTTGGAAGAAAAGTTATGACCAACCTAGAGAGCATATTCAAAAGCAGAGATAGTACTTTGCCGACTAAGGTCCGTCTAGTCAAGGCTATGGTTTTTCCAGTGGTCATGTATGGATGTGAGAGTTGGACTGTGAAGAAGGCTGAGCACCGAAGAATTGATGCTTTTGAACTGTGGTGTTGGAGAAGACTCCTGAGAGTCCCTTGGACTTCAAGGAGATCCAACTAGTCCATTCTGAAGGAGATCAGCCCTGGGATTTCTTTGGAAGGAATGATGCTAAAGCTGAAACTCCAGTACTTTGGCCACCTCATGAGAAGAGTTGACTCGTTGGAAAAGACTGATGCTGGGAGGGATTGGGGGCAGGAGGAGAAGGGGATGACAGAGGATGAGATGGCTGGATGGCATCACTGACTCAGTGGATGTGAGACTGAGTAAACTCCGGGAGTTGGTGATGGACAGGGAGGCCTGGCATGCTGGCATTCATGGGGTTGCAAAGAGTCGGACATGACTGAGCAACTGAACTGAACTGAACTGAACTGAGGATACATATGAAAAATATTTCATTTTAGAAATGCTTATAACTGAAAATGTTTCCAAAGGGACATACTGTAATGAATAACATACATTTAAAAAGTAGTTGCTGTTGTGTTGATCAACCCTGAGAAATATGATGAAGTAGGAGAAACTACCCTGCCCTTCACCTGTACCCATTCCTCTTCCTCAATATCTCCTTCTTAGACTATAATACCAGTTCTGGTTCAGCTCTGGTTACTTCTCTCCGAGGTGTATGTACACCCACACCCCTCAAGAGTTCACTTTAGACATGCCTGCATAGATCCCTGATACCAGAAACCTCTTTTGTCTCTTTCTTGTTCTGCTGAAGCAACCAAGTACCATACACTAATGATTACTATTTTTGTTTGTTCCTGCTCATCTTGGATTTATGTCTGGGAATTCATGAGGGTGGTATCACTAGTTTAATGTCTTGTCCTAGCTCAAGTAATATATTTCAGCTTCCACAGACTGAAGATTTCATTGGTAGATACAAACTGTAGTTACAATATGAAAGGAAGTGGTTTGGTAATAGGAATTACAGAAACTACTCAGGGAGAAAGATATTTTTGTATAGGTGGGTCGTATGCAGCTACTTACTGTACTTGCCTTGTCCAGGGCTCAGCTGTCAGAGACTTATGCTTTGTAACACTGGCCTTGAACCGCTGGCTATAATGTCTTCCAGTACCAAGAAAAAAAAAAAAAGACATTTTGTATGATGTTTTCTAGGATAAAAACAATGTTGACAGCAACAATAACAATAAATAACCTCCAAAACAGCAGCAGGAATTCTCACTATTGAGACTTAGTTCAAAACTCTGTATGCCATATGAAACCAGGAAAAAGGGAGTTCAATAAAAATAAGTGCCCTTAAAAGTGTTTATACATTATTACATGCTGAAGGGAAGGGTGTTAGACACAAAACAAAAACAGAAAGAAGAGATCAATAACTACCTATGTATCTACTTTACTAAGTATGTCAATTAATTAATTGAGATGAGAGTCTTTTACAAATAATGTATTAAAATTTTTGACCAGAATTTCTCGCTCACAGAGAATCAATGTAATTAATCACAACTTCTTGCATCTGGATTTCAGCATATCTAACAGAACTGACAAACCAGAGCTCTAGAGCTGATTTATAAACATTTTATTAGGACACTAAAATTTCAATTTTACCCTAAAATTGTCAGATTCAATTTAAACTCCAGGAAAATTCAGATCTAAAATTTAACCTTGAATATCTTCAAGGAAAATCCTAATAATGAAAGAAATGTAGCTTCTATTTAGTCAACCACACTAAATAAATATAATTTGAGGTTATTTTTTAGTTGGAATATAAATGAGTATAGTTTATAAGATAGGAAAATAATTTTATTTTGAAAATGGGATTCTTATTTTAGAATTAACAACTTAAACTCTAAGATCGTATGAAGTGCTAATATGAAAAATTAATTTCAAACCTCATTTCCAAAACCAATGAGAGTTTTTAATTCCCATCATGCAGTTATCCAAGTTCCATAGTAATTGAATAGAAAGGAAATGGAATATGAGTGAAACAATGAGCAGCTGGTTAAATCTTTACATGTTTTAGCTCCACATTGATCTAATGAAATAGGCAATTACTTTTTCACATGGTGAAGATGATATATAATATGCTTTTCTATGAAAGCTGGTTAGAAATATTTTGTGGAATCAGAAGCAGTGTGTTGGTGGAAAGGAATCTATACCTAGATTGGAAATTTTGACTGCCCCATAGTTCCAAGGTAATTCTTTAACAAAACATAGTATTTCTTGAGCTAATTTATCATTAATGATCAAATTGCTAGAATTATATTTTTATCAATGGTAGTCTATGAGAATTTAATTGATATATCTAATGACACAGATGTAAAGATTGCTTTTGTTTCTGTGAAAAATCTCATGGAAATGCGGGCAGTGATTGTATGAAAAGGGAGGGCTCAGAAGCTGAGAAGCAGGACGGGGCCTCCTGGCAGATGGCAGCACTGTTAACACTCTATTAGCCTGGAGTGTTGAGCCCATCATGTGTAGCCTGTGTAGCTTTAAGCCTCTGAGCCTGTGGTCATCTGTGAAGGGTAATGGGAAACGCATTCATCAGCGTGGGGAAAGCGCAGGGAAGCCTATCAGAGAGCATCTCTGGCCTGGCCCCCGCGGTGTCCCTGCAGATGTGTATAAGAGACAGGTATGGGACTATAAGCTTCCAGAAGGCGAAGACTCTGTGTGTGTGTGTTGAAGTATCCCTGTTATTTCTAGCAACTACCCAGGTGACAAGATATCATAGACAGCATTCAGATGTTAATGAATTGATGAAAGAAAGAATGAAAGGAATCATCTATCTTATTTAGGTTTTTTTACTTTTTAGGTAAAGTGCAGTGTATGGATATGTGTTACTGGAATTATTCTTTAAGCTTGTAATTTAGTCTTTAGATTTGTGGGGTTTTTCCTCTATAAAATTTCCAAATCCAAATTAACTACTCACGTTTTAGTCTTTAATTTCTCTACACCATTTATACTGTTCCCTAGTACCTAACTAACTATAGCCCCAGATCTTTGCCTCCAAAGGATGCTTGATATTGATGTCCTTAGATAATACATTTAATCAGATGCAATCATTTCGTGTTGAGGTTTGTTTCATTCCAACCTTGAAATATTAATGAGACTGTTGCTGCCTTCTGCTCTATTTCAGTCATATGCCTAATACCAAATTTCTTACATTTTCTGAAGGTTGTTTTTTTTTTTTTAAACCAGCCATGTTGTACAAATCTTATGTTGCAAAAAAATAGAAACTGACGTCTTGAGGGAAAAAAAAAGACTGTTCAAGACTGAAAACTAACAATTAACATCATAGAAAATCAATTGATTGCTGAAGAGTAAGACTTGGAAAATGGATGTTTAGAGAGGTGTTACTGCTCTGAAATCCTGAAAACACAATGGCAGAGTGTCTAAAAGGATGATGAGGTGAAGAGTATAGTAAATGTTGTCAGTGCTTATCTGAGAACCCTTTCTACAGTTCTGTGTTTTCCTCACATCAGGCAGAAAGCCAGAAGTACCTGGGGATTCACACATAAACTAAGAAACAGCAAAGGCAGGCAGACATCCCCAAGCTGCAGGCTCCTGTTGGGTGAGGCGTTCCAGCGAGTGAAGAGTATAGTAAATGTTGTCAGTGCTTATCTGAGAACCCTTTCTACAGTTCTGTGTTTTCCTCACATCAGGCAGAAAGCCAGAAGTACCTGGGGATTCACACATAAACTAAGAAACAGCAAAGGCAGGCAGACATCCCCAAGCTGCAGGCTCCTGTTGGGTGAGGCGGTTCCAGCGCTGCAGGGACACCGCGGGGGCCAGGCCAGAGATGCTCTCTGATAGGCTTCCCTGCGCTTTCCCCACGCTGATGAATGCGTTTCCCATTACCCTTCACAGATGACCACAGGCTCAGAGGCTTAAAGCTACACAGGCTACACATGATGGGCTCAACACTCCAGGCTAATAGAGTGTTAACAGTGCTGCCATCTGCCAGGAGGCCCCGTCCTGCTTCTCAGCTTCTGAGCCCTCCCTCCGTCTTCATCTTCAAGGCCATCTCCCAGCATTGTCAGCTCCCTCTCAGTCTCCGATTGCTGTTTCCATCTTTCATTTGCAAAGGCCCTTGTGATGGCATTTGGCTCACTTGGATAATCCAGGTAACCTCTCTGTATCAAGATCCTTAATTTAATCACTGCTGTGAAGTTCCTCCTGCCATGTATATACCATACTTATAAGCAAGTTCCTCCTGCCATGTGATATACCATACTCATAAGCTCCAGAGATGGAATGCAGCGTTTTTGAGGGGAAGGGGTATTATTTGCTTATCACATTTGCCATCCTTCATCCTTGACCGTCCCCTGCCCCCAACTCTCATACACGTTCCCTCCCACCCGAGCAGCGTTTCCTCAATAAATCACTTACATAAGAATCGTTGTCTGAGGATATGTTTTGGGGAAACATGACCAAATACAGGGCAATTGGAAATAAAAAATGATGAATATCTATTAAAGCCAAGGTTTGTAATATATTCAGGAAAGCTTCCGGTATACATAAATACCACCCCTCCTACCCGCAGTTTCATGAAAATGATTGAAATCAACATTTAAAAAAAGCACCCAAACACAATCATGTAGGAAAACAGGAAATAGAGCTACTAGTGGACCAGAAAGTTTAAACAAACCCTAGAAGCT
Source organism: Madoqua kirkii (assembly GCA_006408675.1). NCBI lineage: Eukaryota > Metazoa > Chordata > Mammalia > Artiodactyla > Bovidae > Madoqua > Madoqua kirkii. The sequence goes on along the minus strand of SJYC01089586.1, from coordinate 9,605 downwards.
AAAAAAACAGGTGGGATGGAATTAATGGGGAAAACAGAGCAGAAGAATCGAAGCCAAGATTCCAGAAGTGAAAGCAATCAATCCTAATGGAGCCCATGAGAAATTCTAAGATCAGAGACAATACAAAGATGAGAAGAGGGTCCTGGGAATCATTGGGGAAATCAATTAATTAAATAACCGCTTTCGAAACAGCAGGGCCTGAAGAAACGCATTCCCTCTCCCTTTTCCTTTGCCATATTTGCAGATAAGATGACTGACAGCAGCAGTATTTGCCTCCAGGACAGAACCTAACACCTGTCTGGGGAGGTATTCTAGAATGAATTTGGGCCCGTGAGAGAAGCTAGAGATGGTTTTGAAATGACTCCAGACCTTTACATCAGACACTGAGAAAACACTAAAAAAGAGAGTGAGAGAGACACCAAAAAAAGAGCTCAATCTGGTATGAAATACAGTAAATTACTTTATCCCCAGAGAAAACTCTCTTTAAATCGATAATAATTAGTTTGCCTGCTTTATAATCAAGCACTCTACAGTATATTGACCTGTTGATATGACCCTGCTCTCTAATAGAAACCAATAATTAGGTCTCTCAGTTAAGCTCCTGGGATAATAGACAACACAACCCAAGAACAAATCCACGAAATAAATGTGAACTAGGAACAAAGATCAGTGAATATTTGGAAAATACACCCACAGATACACACACAAATCATAAATAGATGGAAGGAAGCATAACAACTAATTCCAAAGGAATTCAAAGTGATATATGGAACAAAGGTAATTTTCAGTTTCTAACAGGTACATTCCCATGTTTCTCAACTTTGATACTATGGACATTTTGGGCCAGATACTTCTTCCAGTGGGTGTTCCTATAAATTTTAGGATATTTGGCAACACTTCTGACCTATACCCACTAGATATCAGTTAGTAAATCTCATCTGTGATGAGCAAATATTGTCAAACTTCCCCTGGGAGGCTATTTCATGAGCAACACTTGGAGGATTCAGAGCGACTTGAAAGAGTACATATAAACAAATTAAGAATTGATTGCTACTGAAGAATGAACAATTTAGAAATCAAGACAGAAATTTTAAGCAATGAATACCTTTTTCCCCCCAAACAGTAACATATTAAGTGAGCCAGATAAAGGATAAAATGGTTCAGGTTAAAAAACCAACTGAGTGATCTATCTAAAAGGATGGACTTCCCCATAAGGTAGAGCTAAAGAAAAATTCGAAAATGACCTGAGAGGAATCTGAGAGAAGATTGAAAATGGAGATATTTATTAAATGAAACATGTTCAGAAGCAAAGTGAAAGAGACAAGAAGATGGAATAAGTCAATCAAATAGATAATAAAAGAGAATGTCCCCAAGCTATGGCAAGACATGGTTCTTCAAATTCAAAGGACCCAAAATTGCCCAAAAGAATGAACAAAAAAGGGTCTACACATGCATAGTTTCAATACCAATGAAGAAAAACACTCCAAAATCTTGCCAGTAAATTGATTAAACATAAGAAATTGATTACACACAGATGAGATCGATCAGTGGATCAATCAATGGACCAAAGATAACATCAGGCAATAGGATACAATAGGGCAATTATTTCAATTTCTTTTAAACAATATTGTCAACTCAGAATTCTGCCAAACCATGTTATCAAGAAAATAGGAGGACAATATAAACACACTTAAAACTAAGAATATTTTCTGCTCATGTGTCCCTAAGAAAGATATAATTTCTCAAGTAAATTTGAGAGCACAATAAGAAGAGGATGCCTTCAGATAAGAGTGATAGCTGATGATGACTATGAAAACCAAAGGAAGCTGAAAAGCCTAGTAAAGAGTGTGTTGGACTTTGGTGTTTGGCACATTCCCCTGTGGGTTTCAGGGACTTAGTGACAGGAATGCGCTTTCTTCTCTAAGCATTTCATTCCATTTCTTAATTTTGCATTAAGGTTCAGTTCAGTCCAGTTCAGTCGCTCAGTTATGTCTGACTCTTTGCAACCCTACGGACTCCAGCATGCCAGACCTCCCTATCCATCACCAACTCCTGGAATTTACCCAAATTCATGTCCATTGAGTCAGTGATGCCATCCAACTATTTCATCCTCTGTCATCCTTTGCACTGATATATTTATATAATTCTAATATGCTAAATTTTATTTTTATTCTTTAATATATGAAAATGGTCAGTATCATACCATTTGTAAACAGTGACAATTTTACTTCTTTTCCAATTTGGATTCTTTTTATTTCTTTTTCTTCTCTGATTGCTGTGGCTAAGGTTTCCAAAACTATGTTGAACACAAAGTCATGAGTATGGGCATCCTTATCATATGACCCAGAAATTCCAATCCTGGGTATATAGGCAAAAACAAAAACATTAATGAGAAAAGATGCAGCACCCCAATGTTCATACGTTCATAGTAGCATTATTTACAATAGCCAAGATATGGAAACAACCCAAGTGTTTATCAACAGATGAATGGGTGAAGTATATACATATATACACACATATATATATATAGTCCATGGGATTGTAAAGAGTCGGACACAACTGAGCAACTTTAATTTTCACATAAATATATACATACACCTACATACAGTGGATGTTTAAAAGATGCTTATTCCTTGGAAGGAAAGTTATGACCAACCTAGATAGCATATTCGAAAGCAGAGACATTACTTTGCCAACAAAGGTCCGTCTAGCCAACGCAATGGTTTTTCCAGTGGTCATGTATGGATGTGAGAGTTGGACTGTGAAGAAGGCTGAGTGCTGAAGAATTGATGCTTTTGAACTGTGGTGTTGGAAAAGACTCTTGAGAGTCACTTGGACAGCAAAGAGATCCAATCAGTCCATTCTAAAGGAGATCAGTCCTGGGTGTTCATTGGAAGGACTGATGCTAAAGCTGAAACTCCAGTACTTTGGCCATCTCATGAGAAGAGTTGACTCACTGGAAAAGACTGATGCTGGGAGGGATTCGGGGCAGGAGGAGAAAGGGACGATAGAGGATGAGAGGGCTGGATAAGGGACATGAGTTTGAGTGAACTCCAGGAGTTGGTGATGGACAGGGAGGCCTGGCATGCTGCGATTCATGGGGTTGCAAAGAGTAGGACACAACTGAGTGACTGAATTGAACTGAACTGAACATGCAGTGGAATGTTAGCCATAAAAAAATGAAGTGTTGCCATTTGCAGAATATGGATGGACATAACAATGGGCATTATTCTAAGTGAAATAAGTCAGACAGGATAACAAATTTATTAAATCACTTATACTTGGAATTTAAAAATACAACAAACTAGTGAATATAACAAAAACAACAAAAAAGAAGAAGCAGACTTCAAATATAGAGAAGAAACTATATGGTTGGTTACCAGTGGATATAGGAAGGGCAACATAAGGAGGAGGAATGGGAGGTACAAAAAACTAGCTGTGAGATAGGCTCAAGAGTACATTGTACAGCACAAGGGATATAGCCAATATTTTGTAATAACCATAAATGGAATATAATCTTTAAAAATTATATGAAAAATAAAATCAGAAAAAATACTCATCAAATTCAACAGAACTATGACGGAATTTCTGACCAGAATCCTGAGATAATAGAACTTAATATAAAATATAGATATAATTGTCCCAGTTATCTATTGTTGACCCAAACCTAATGGCTTAAAGCAGCAAGCATGTTATTATTATCTCTCATGGTTTGGGTCCTGACTTGACTCAGCTACTCTGGATTTCTCAGTGATGACTGTCACATGGTGACTGGACTTCACAGAATCTCCAAGGCTTCCTCATGCGTCTGGAGTTTTATCCTGGCTGTCAACGAGGACCTCAGCTGGGTTGGCTGGAACCCCTACACGTGGCCCATCTTTGTCATCAGGGTTTCTTCGGAGTCTGGTGGGTGGGTTCCAAGAATGAATATCCCAAGAGAACCGTGAGAAAACTGTGTTGTCTTTTACGACCTACCCTTGAAGGTCCTGCTGCATTACTTCTGCTGTTTTGACAAGCATGTGAGATTCAGGGGAAGGGAATGAACATCCCACACCTCAGTGGAAGGAAGGGGAGTCAGCATCACACTGTCAGGTAAGGGATGAACGATCTCATCTTGGAAAATAATATTTGCCACAGTCACTTGGGATGTGAGTGAAAGGAGGCAGTGGAGTGCAGTTTTGGCGAATTCCTCCTTCTTTGCAATGGCATAAGCAATAGGTACATTCTGCATCAAAATAGAGAAATATTAAAGTCATAACTGTAACACTGGGATGATGTAAACAGGAGAATTTTCCAGTTCTGGGAAAGCACTGAGGGGTAGGAAATGGGGTGATGGACTACTGTCATCTTTTTTATGTTGCCAGTATTACTCTTTTATAGTGTTATAGGAATTTTTATTTAAATACATAATGGAATATAATAAGTGATATGAACTTTTATTAATATAATATAGTTTTATAAAAGACAACTAAAAATGATATAAGGGTAGTATTTGCCAATCATGGGCATTTATGTCTTCTCAAACAACAAATATTCATTGGATACTAACTGAACATTTGTCCTTTGCAAAAGCCAGGAGATTTTAGGTATAAACACAGAACTGGAAAGAAAGTTAACATATATTTGGTCTAATTTCTTAATTTTGCAATAGGAAACTGAGTCTAAGGGAAGGCTCTTTCTTTGCCCAGTATCACACAAGTTTGTCCTAGAAAAATTATTATAGGCAGAATTCCAAAGTTGTGTTCTCCTCCCAAGCTTTCCTTGCTTGGGTTATTTAATCATAAATGAATTTAGGCACTACTGTTAAGAGACTTTGCATATGAAATTAAGGTTGCTAGACAGGTAACTTTAAAACAAAGAGATTAGCTTGGACTATCAGGGTGTGACCAGTGTAATCACATGAACTCTTAGAAGCAGAAGATGGAGACAGAACAGGCACCCAGAGAAATGCAGCCAAGAGGAAGATGGACAGGGTTGGTGGGAGGAGGAAGGTAAATGAAGAGAAGCCCTCGACCAGCTTTACTGGCTTGGAAGATGAGGAAGGAGGATATGAGCTGGAGAATATGGACAGCCTTTAGAAGCTGCAAACGATCACAGCTGATGAACAGCAAGAAGATGGGAACCTCAGTCCTACACCCACGGGGAACAATCTGTGTCACCCTAGATGTAGATCCTTTCTTAGACTCTAAGCATCCTAGTAAGAACCTATTCTGCTGACACTTTGATTACAGCCTATGAAAAGAAAGGAGTTGAGACTCCTGAGTTACAAAATTGAGAGCTAATAAATTTCTATTAGTTTAAACTAAATTACTAGAGAGCTCTTCAAGAAAATTAGAAATACCAAGGGAACTTTTCAAGCAAAGATGGGCTCAATAAATGACAGAAATGGTATGGATCTAACAGAAGCTGAAGATATTAAGAAGAATACATAGAAAAACTGTACAAAAAAGATCTTCATGACCCAGATAATCATGATGGTGTGATCATTCACCTAGAGCCAGACATCCTGGAATGTGAAGTCAAGTGGGCCTTAGAAAGCAGCACTATGAACAAAGCTAGTGGAGGTGATGGAATTCCAGTTGAGCTATTTCAAATCCTGGAAGATGATGCTGTGAGAGTGTTGCACTCAATATGCCAGCAAATTTGGAAAACTCAGCCATGGCCACAGGACTGGAAAAGTTCAGTTTTTATTCCAATCCCAAAGAAAAGCAATGCCAAAGAATGTTCAAACTATGGCACACAATTACACTCATCTCACACACTAGTAAAGTAATGCTCAAAACTTCTCCAAGCCAGGCTTCAGCAATACGTGACCCATGAACTTCCAGATGGTCAAGCTGGTTTTAGAAAAGGCAGAGGAACCAGAGATCAAATTGCCAACATCTGTTGGATCATCAAAAAAGCAAGAGAGTTCCACAAAAACATCTATTTCTGCTTTATTGACTACACCAAAGCCTGTGACTGTGTGGATCACAATACACTGTGGGAAACTGTGATAAAAGTCAGAATACCAGACCACCTGACCTGCCTCTTGAGAAATCTGTATGCAGCACAAGAACAATACTTAGAATTGGACATGGAACAACAGACTGGTTCTAAATAGGAAAAGGAGTATGTCAAGGCCGTATATTGTCACCTTGCTTATTTAACTTCTATGCAGAATACACCATGAAAAACTCTGAGATGGAAGAAGCACAGGTTGGAATCAAGATTGCTGAGATAAATGTCAACAGCCTCAGATATGCAGATGACACCACTCTTATGGCAGAAAATGAAGAGGAACTAAAGAGCCTCTCGATGAAAGTGAAAGAGAAGAGTAAAAAAGTTGTCTTAAAGCTCAACATTCAGAAAACTAAGATCATGGCATTCAGTCCCATCACCCATGGCAAATAGGTGGGGAAACAGTGAGAAACTTTATTTTTCTGGGCTCCAAAATAAAGCCATGAAATAAAATGGCACTTACTCTTGGAAAGAAAGTTATGACCAACCAGGACAGGATATTAAATAGCAGAGACATTACATTGTCAACAAAGGTCCATCTCATCAAGGCTATAGTTTTTCCAGTGGTCATGTACAGATGTGAGAGTTGGACTGTGAAGAAAGCTGAGCACCGAATAATTGATGCTTTTGAACTGTGGTGCTGGAGAAGACTCCTGAGAATTCCTTGGACTGCAAGGAGATCCAACCAGTCTCTCCTAAAGGAGATCAGCTCTGGGTGTTCATTGGAAGGACTGATGTTGAAGATGAAACTCCAATACTTTGGCCACCTGATTGGAAGAGTTGACTCATTTGAAAAGCCCCTGATGCTGAGAAAGATTGAGGGTGGAAGGAGAAGGGGACAACAGAGGATGAGATGGTTGGATGGTATCACCGACTCAATGGACATAAGTTTGGGTAAACTCTGGGAGTTGGTGATGGACAGGGAAGCCTGGTGTGCTGTGATTCATGGGGTCACAAAGAGTTGGACACGACTGAGCGACTGAACTGAAGCTAAATTTGCGGCAGTTCTTATGGCAGCAACAGAAAATAAACTCAGACAGTAAAACTAAAATCAAGTGCTTCTAATAATTCATTTTCTTTTCTTTTCAATGGACAAAGACTAGCAAAGATCGTATCTTTACTCAAATTTTTACAGTTTAGTTTGTCGGGGAAAAATAAACAGAGGTAAATCTGAAAAGAAAATGTCAAATGAGATAGTTCAACTGACAGTCCTTTACATGCCAGACTTTCTATAGGTCACCTCTCACATGTTCTTTTAGGCCCACTTGAGATAACATTAGGTGACCACTCACAACCTTTACTTCTCTGCTAGATTATAGAATGAAATTATAAGTGAATCGACTATTTCTCACACAGATTGGGGCTTTCCAGGTGGTGCTAGTGGTAAAGAACCCACCTGCCACTGGATTGAGAAGATCCCCTGGAGGAGGGCATGGTAACCCACTCCAGTATTATTCCCTGGAGAATCCTATGGGATTGCAAACAGTTGGGCATGGCTTAGGTGACTTAGCACACACACACACACACACACACACACATACACACACACACACACACACACAGATTATGTTTTCCTTTGTAAAACAGGCATTTTAAAGAACAAGGTCACAACTATATAGATTACAGACACTACAGTGAAGGGCATTCTATTTTTGCATGATTTATAGTCAAGTCTGTGTTTTTGTACTACATTTAGTACATTTTGTACTGTGTGTATAGAAATGTGCAGAAATGAATATAGTATGATTTCAAGTCATTGATCTTCTAAACTTAAAAATAGGAAACTAATTTAAGTCAAAATCTGTAAATTATTGAAATGTTCACAGCAATAATGCTGTATATATAGACATAAGAAGTATCTATGGATTTGACTATATCTAGAGTAAATACTACTAATAGATCATTTAAAATTGTTAACAAAGTACTAAAATATTTTTGTGGGAAGCACCATGTTTGAAAAAAGCATTGCATCTCCCAGCGTTTAGAGATAAACATCTCTTTTTTCTTCACCCATAAACTTCATTTGTTAAATATCCAACTCTAGTCCCAGTCTATATTTATGTTAATCATATAATTATGAATAATAATATTTGCACAGGAAAAAGCTCTGTGGAAAACAGTTTTCAAAAGGCAGAAGTATGTGGTTCACAAGTCTGTACAAACCTAGATATTTTTCTTTGTCCCATTTCTTCTCCTTTATCTGTTACAGAGAGTTTCTTACAGATAGTTTGAAATTAAGAGTGCCTAATACTTCCTCCTAACTCTTGGTCATAGTCATAATCATTCTGTTACACCTGTACTGATTTCAGCTAATTTAATCATTCAGAAGGGAAGAAAAGTATAGCCCTATTACTCTTAGTAGTCCTACTACTTCCCTGGTGGTTCAGACAATAAAGCATCTGCCTGCAATGTGGGAGACCCAGGTTCAATCCCTTGGTTGGGAAGATCTCCTGGAGAAGGAAATGGCAACCCACTCCACTATTCTTGCCTGGAAAATCCCATGGATGGAGAAGCCTGGTACGCTATGGTCCATGAGGTAGCAGAGAATCGGACAAGACTGAGTGACTTCACTTTCACTGTCTCATTATTAGAGATGTTCTCCTTGGTTTGATGCTTCTTTGAATGGAAGTTTATTTTCTTTCGACCTCTTCTCCCAAGGAACAAAATAAGATACACAGAAAAGTGAAAATTGCTTTTCTTTGTAGTATTGATGGTTTCTATGGGAGTAAAGAATTAAGAGTTTGAAGAATCTATTTTAATGCATTTGGACTGGGTCTGAATCAGCAGCATAAAAATTCCAAAGTTGAGAATTCTATGGTGGTTAGAACTATTTGCATCCACTGCACGTGGTGCAGGTTTGATACCTGTTCTGGGAACTAAAATCCAAGTGACCAGTGCAGCCAAAAGAAGAGAAGAGGTGGCTGGGAGACAGAGAGAAAGAATTCCTAAGCATTCTGTAGTGACTTATGTTTTTGTGTTTATTTCTACCCTCCACCTCCTATAAATGACATGGTTGCATAAAATAACTCATTTTTTTGCACGTTAAAAAAAATCCATCAAATCATATTTCCTGGCACACACACATACACAAAATCAAACTAAGCTAGTTTGCTATCCATACATACACTCTAAGAATTAATCATTCACTGGTATTCATTCTGCTTTCTTATATAATTAGCTGATATATTTTGAAGGGATAAATAAAATAGCTTATTATTTGAAATTTATTTCAGTGTTTTATTCACCTAAAAGATATTTTCTTTAAACAATCTCTTTGAGTTAATAAAATATGTAATGTTAGTAATATCACAGATAATTAATATAGTCATTGCTAAATTCATATTGACTCATCCCTACCATGGCAACTATATAGACTGATTCTTTTCATGAAAGAAAAAGTTAGACTTCATTAAAATTAAAATTGTCCTACAAAGGTATTTGTGGAATGAATATATAAGACTCAGACTGGGGGAAATATTTGCAAAGAAAATAGCATTTGATAAAGGCCCATATCAAAAAATACAAAAACTCCTAAAATTCAACAATAAGAAAAACAGCCTAATTTAATAAGTAGGCAATTGATCTGAACAGATCTCTCATCAAAG
>SJYC01089584.1:0-116958 GCA_006408675.1 Madoqua kirkii | reverse complement strand
TGATCTTCATTTTCTGAATGTTGAGCTTTAAGCCAACTTTTTCACTCTCCATTAATAACCAATTAATTTTCAAAGATAACTCAATGTGGTAAATGCTTTTTAAACAAACAGTGCTACAATAATTAGACATCCTCATACCAAAAAAAAAAATTGTCATTCCCCTACTTCATAACACATGTGAAAATTAACTCAGAATTATAGACAATGGAAGAACTAAGATTGGTTGATCATTTCTAGCTTTCTATTACAACAAAATGGTAAGCTTCACTTAGTATATTTTCTCTATGAACCAAGAATCAACCATATCTGGGGAGTTCTGGTTCCGTTAGCGAAGAATAAATACCACAGGTGTGCTTTAGAGGTGTCTATTACTATTTTGCTTTCTTTGATTCTAGAACTTTATAAGTCTAGATAGATTAGTGGACAGACTAATTAATTGGTATTAAGACAAAACAATCATGGAATAATATATAGTTCTGCTTCAAGATTTATGTCACAGAGTGTTTATTCAATTTCTATTTTATTTATATCCCTTTTCTGTTATGTCAAATTATCTTGATTCCTTAAAAGATCAACATAATTACTTACTACCAGGAGAGCTGAAAGATCATTGATCTCATTCCTTCACCAAGTCAATCAGCATGAGAAAGGATACAGAATGGAGCAGACACTGGAACCTGTTCTGACCTACATCTGGGGGTAATGTGCCTGTGAGTATGATTTAAATGATCTGTAACCTTCAAATGAAAGGTAACATAAAAGAAGTGAGACCAGTCTTCATCAAAGGACACCTCCACAGAGGTGGGAACCTACACTGAAAACGGGCAACAGTGTGAGCCTCCTGTTGAGGACACGCTTCCCCACTCAGATTACATCCCGGAAAACCCAGGAAAGGGGATTTAGAGGGCTGGGGGTGGTGGTTCAGTCGCTAAGTCATGCCTGACTCTTGAGACCCTGCCAGGCTCCTCTGTCCATGGGATTCTCCAGGCAAGAATACCGGAGTGGGTTGCCATTTCCTTCTCCAGAGGATCTTCCCAACCCAGGAATCGAACGCAGGTTTCCTGCACTGCAGGCAGATTCTTTACCAACTGAACTACAAGGGAAGCCCTAGAAGGGCTATGCCCTTTGATTTTATGTAAGTCCTGGGTGTGGTTCTCTCTGGACTAAGCCCCAAGCTGAAAACAAGGTGTTGGTCTGTATCCAAGAGGTCTGCTGCTTTGGACTTCCCCCAACCTGAACCCAGTACTAGCACTGGCCACACAGTCTGTATCTAAATGCCAGACCAGCAGGGTGAGCTGCATCATCCTTACACTTACATCGTGCACTGGTAAGAGCCTTTGAAGGAGGTAAAAAGTTGGCTTAAAGCTCAATATTCAGAAAACGAAGATCGTGGCATCTGGTCCCATCACTTCATGGGAAATAGATGGGGAAACAGTGTCAGATTTTATTTTTTTGGGCTCCAAAATCACTGCAGATGGTGACTGCAGCCACGAAACTAAAAGATGCTTACTCTTTGGAAGGAAAATTACGACCAACCTAGAAAGTATATTCAAAAGCAGAGACATTACTTTGCCAAAAAAGGTCTGTATAGTCAAGGCCGTGGTTTTTCCAGTGGTCATGTATGGATATGAAAGTTGGACTGTGAAGAAAGCTGAGCATTGAAGAATTGATGCTTTTGAACTGTGGTGTTGGAGAAGACTCTTGAGAACCCCTTGGACTACAAGGAGATCCAACCAGTCCATTCTGAAGGAGATCAGCCCTGGGATTTCTTTGGAAGGAATGATGCTAAAGCTGAAACTCCAGTACTTTGGCCACCTGATGCGAAGAACTGACTCATTGGAAAAGACTCTGATGCTGGGAGGGATTGGGGGCAGGAGGATAAGGGGACGACAGAGGATGAGATGGCTGGATGGCATCACCGACTTGATGGACATAAGTTTGGCTGAACTTCGGGAGTTGGTGATGGACAGGGAGGCCTGTCGTGCTGTGATTCATGGGGTCGCAAAGAGTCAGACATGACTGAGTGACTGAACTGACTGACTGATCCTTACCTATCTAGTTATCCATTCATCCATCCATCTATCCATCACATCTATCATCTATCTATCTGTATCTACTTCTATCATTTATGTATCATCTGCTAGATATCATGTACCCATCCATCTTTCCCTTTCCTTTCTTCCTTTTCCCTTCTTCCTATCTATCCATCACCCATCCATCCATCTTCTCTAACATTATCACAGCACAGAGCCTTACACATCCACACCCATGAGGAGGCCCTCCTTCTCTGAGGTTGTTCAGTCACAGGAAGACAAGTGCTGACAGTAGCTGTGGCTCCCTGCCCAGTACCTCGTGATTTCTAGACTAGAGCCGCCACCAGCCGCAGCCACCTTTCCACCAGGCATCCTGGGAAGCATGCAGGAATTGCCCAGGAAGTCGTGGTTGAGGGGCTCTGTGCTCTTCTGCAGTCCTGCCCCAGCACCACGCCAGCTTGTGCCTCCCTAGAGAAGGTTCCATCTGAGATGTTCCTTCACACAGAAACTTCTGTGCCCCCCAAGTCACACAGCCCACCCCTCTGTTGGGCACTTGGCTTTCGGTTGCTCCCGCTTGTCAGTTCTCTGAGGGACTGGTCTCCATGGGACAACAGAGCCATGCGTGTGGGGCCGCGGCCATGGCAGCAACTCGGGGTCCTCCCCTCCTCCCTGATGGAGATGCTCGGGTCCTGTACTCCTGGACCTCGGAAAGGAGATGGCCCCCGACTCAGCCAGGAGGAGCGGCGATGGCACAGGAGCCATGATCAGGACAGAGACAGTCCCCTGACTTGATGGACCACACCTCACCGTCACCCTGAGTGTGGAAGTACAAGCTGCAGTGCCCTCCTTCTCGTGCACACTGATCTTTAAAGAGACTGTTAGTTCTGCCGTCTCTGGAATCTCTACACGAATAATTACAAGGTCTGTTGGGAAACGCAGAGCTGGCCAGGCCCAGATACATGCTTTTTCTTTAAGCGCTGCAAAGAGACAGGAGGAAACGCCAAATGGAGGATCCTCAGGGAGCCGACAGGCAGTGTCTTCAGCAGAAAAGTTTCCAACTATCAGCCATCCATTAACTTACTTTTCTTTACGAAATATTAATACTGGAAACTTAAAAGTTCATAAATCAGCTGCACTTGAGCACTTTGAGGTTTAACTGATCATAAATGTTTTCCATTGTGGGAAGGTGCTCACTTGCGAAAACACACAAAATATGTGGATCCATTTCCAGAGCATGGCATTCCAGCACTGGAAGGGCTTCTTCCAGCAGGACCTGGGTGCCTGTTGGCTCTTGCACACTCTGGGCAGGCAGAAGTCAGCGTTTTCTTACTGAATTGGTCAGTAGGCAGAGCCCAGCAGTAGGAGTTCTCACTTGAGAAAGGGTGGGGAGGGACAGTGCCCTGGGTGGGGTTTGGGCAGGTGGCCCATCCCTGGGGTCTATGAGAACAGCGCCCCTCACAACATGATAACCTGGCACTTGCTCCGCTCACCTCCCCAAAGAGGGCTTAGTTTTTCTGTAGCTTTTTGCTCATACCCTCTGGGGTGTTTTCTTTGGTACCAACCAGTTCTCAGGCAACAGAACTGATATACAACCACTCAGTTCCACTGGACACTAGTTACCGACAGAGAACGTGGACCGCACATCTTCAGAGCTCAGCCCCATGAGACCATCCCTACTTCAGACACAGTCATAAGTCCTAGGTTGTCAACTTTGCTTCTGATCAACTGGGGCTTCCCATGACCTCCTTCTCAGGTTCAATAATTTGCTAGAACGTCACCTATTATACACTTGTTGGTTTATTATAAAAGACACATCTCAGGCTCAGTCACATGGAAGAAATGCACAGGGCAAGGGTACGGGTGGAGGCAGAACTTCCACGCTGTTTCTGGGCTCCCTGTCCTTCCCCGCATACCTGGGAAGCTCTTAGGATCTCAGGGTTCCAGAGTTTTTAATAGAGTTCAACCTCCAGCCCCACTCCCTCCCCTCTCGGAGGTTGTGGTGGGGTGAGGCTGAAAGTCCAAACCCTCTGAGCACTTGTTCTCTCTGGTGAGCAGCCCCTTTGAGGCTCTCCAGGGACCTGCACTGAGTCTCCTCACTAGTGTAAACTTGGGGGGATGGAGAACGGTCCCTATGAGGATCTAAAGTTACTCCCACCACTCAGGAGATTCCAAGACCCTGTGCCAGGGGCCCTGTGCCAGGAATTGGGGACAAAGACCAAACATAGTTCTCTTTTTAAAAAAACATTTATTTTAATTTACTTATTTATTTGGCTGTGCTGGGTCTCAGTGAATTCTTTACTTGTGGCACGTGGGAGCTAGTTCTCTGACCAGGGATTGAACTCAGGCCCCCTGCATTGGGAATGTGGAGTCTTAGTCTCTGAACCACCTGGGAAGCCCTCAAATGTATTTCTTATTCTACTGCTGACCTCCTCTCGGCCATCCCCGCTTCCCGGCAGATCCTGCCTCTGCAGGATGAGACAGCTGTGTCAGAGACTCACAGGCTCAGTGCTCACAAGGGCCCTGAAACATGCACTCATTTAAGCTGCAGCACATCTGGAAAATCAAGTACCAGCAACTGCCATGGGGAAACAAGCAGGCGCTCCTCTCCCACTGCCCCGTCCCTGATCTGAGCTTTCAAGGGTGTTGGAAACAAGCTGCAAAGAGCCCATGGACTGTGCATCCTGGGCCCTGGGAGCAGGCTGGCCACACACCCCTGTTCACGAGGAAGCCCAAGATGCTGACCGGAGGGGTGGGGCCACGCTTGGCTGGACCTCCCAGCTGGGCTGCTCCTCTCCTTTTCATCTCCTGGAATTAATTATTTCTCTAGAGGTTTAGGCATCCAGGTCACTAGAGTCACTTCTCTTTTGAAGCCTTTTATCCGGTTTTTCTAGTGTCACATCCCAGATTCTGCTCAGAGATGGACAGTTTACAAGTGACTCTTACTAACACCAGTGTGGAGATGATGGAAGGAGGTGCATGTCCGCCCGGATGCTGGCGTGTTTCCGGGGAATCCAGGGAGGGGGGCGCTGCCGCCTTGCACGTGTTCTGCTGCTGATCGTTGGCTGTCTGGTCGGGTCTGTGATGCAGGTGGGGTCCCTGGACTTCAAGAGGAGCCACTCTGGATACTCGAGTTGCAGCCTTGGGTTCTCTCTGCCTGGAGGGCAGCTGTGTCTCTCTGAGCTGGCTCTGATTTTTAAACCCCTCTGAAGGTGTGTTCGCTTTTTGAAGCACTGGGGTGAAGACTGGGGGCTGTGGTAATGAGGCTGGGACAGTGAAATGGAGACAGAAAGTGAGGGGTGGGGAGAGAGAAGGAAAACCCTGTATTTTTCAAGAGGGAGCACTTGGGGCGGGGGGAGAACAGATGAACCTTCTCTAAGCGGGTGTATGAGAAGCATGAGCACAAAAACCCATCTCCCTGGGCAAGCAGGACCTCTGGCCACACTTTGCTTGCCCTCTGAGAGGTGTGGAGGGCTGCTTGCATGTCATTTTCTGCTTCACACAGAACACAGAGGCGAGCGGTAGAGGCTTCTGAATGCTGAGTTCTCTATAGAAAAAATGAGGTGGAAGAAAAAATAGTCAAGCATCAGACAAGAGAAAGGAGAGCCTGGAGACAGAAGTCTGTGTGTGACCCCTTCCTCGCGGCAAATGCAAAAGCCAAGTCTTCAAGGGTCACAGAGCTCTGTGCAACACACAGAATCGTAACATCAATGATCTAAGATGGGGGGTGCTGTTTGTGACTTGGGAATGAGGAGAGAGTCTTTAAATAAGACCCAAGAGTCTAAACATGGTAACAGAATGAAGGACTTCCCTTTAGTAACATCCACGATTGACAAAGTCATCCTATGTGTACCCAGTTGGAGACATTCCATCTTTTAAAATCAATAATGTGAATGCTACCTAAGAAACCTTTGCAAAACCACAAGGAAAAGGCATGACCAACTAAATTATTAAAATCACAAAGGATGCAAGTAGAGAGTTCACAGACGGGATGTAAGTCAAATGGGAACTAGGTATATGAGAAGATGTGAATCACAGAAACATGCTCACTGAAGCAGAAAGACGCCCCCAGTGCCCACTGGATTCAAGAACACAAGAGGCACCTGAGCGTGGCCCCTGCCATGCTTGTTCCACATCTGGTTTCTACAGGACAAGACTTTTATGTATCAGGCACAAGAACTCAAGGTCTCCCTCTCCTTCTCTTCCCCTTCAGTTCCTGCCCCACTTCTACTGCGGCATTAAAATAGATCTTCTAGAGGAGAGCCATCACCAAACTCTTTTTTTCACATCTGCTTCAACTTGGAAGGCATTGCCAAAAAGTACAGAAGAAATAAACCAAACGGAGAGCAAGGTGCCAGATGGAGGTGGCCTTCTATCTCCCAGGTCAGGAGCCTGTACAAAGCCCCATACAAGCACCAGACAAAGGTTCCTCAGTGGAGAAAACCCTAGAGGTGATTCCAGAGCAGGCGAAACCAAGTCTTTGCAGTAGTCATATCAGTAGGTACTAGTGAAGGCAACGAGACTCTTTAGAACACTCATGTGTGTTTGGTGTCAAAGTGATAAGACAGAAAGAGACATTCTGCCTATAAAGGCTCGACTGGACTAATTTCAAAAGCCATAACTGCATGCTCTGGACCCTTGATGTCTGAGGAGTCCATGGAGCTCTGAAGTCTGGGAGGGGAATGTAGTGTGGGATTTAGCAAAAGCTGGAGGAGCTGGGCATGGCTGTCAATGTCCAGTGCTGTGCTTAGGCATGGGGCTGCACAGCTGGCCCTGCTGGACGGGTCTTGAGGCAGCTGCTCAGAGTCAGTGCTGCAGCGGTGGCCTCTGGCCCTGGCAGCCAGGCCTGGCCCTGCACGGATCACGAACGTCTACTCTCTGACCTGAGGTCCTGCTTGTGCCCAGTCTGGATGAACGTGAGGGATGTAAGTCAAATGGGAACTAGGTATATGAGAATATGTGAATCACAGAAACATGCTCACTGAAGCAGAAAGACGCCCCCAGTGCCCACTGGATTCAAGAACACAAGAGGCACCTGAGCGTGGCCCCTGCCATGCTTGTTCCACATCTGGTTTCTACAGGACAAGACTTTTATGTATCAGGCACAAGAACTCAAGGTCTCCCTCTCCGTCTCTTCCCCTTCAGTTCCTGCCCCACTTCTACTGCGGCATTAAAATAGATCTTCTAGAGGAGAGCCATCACCAAACTCTTTTTTTCACATCTGCTTCAACTTGGAAGGCATTGCCAAAAAGTACAGAAGAAATAAACCAAACGGAGAGCAAGGTGCCAGATGGAGGTGGCCTTCTATCTCCCAGGTCAGGAGCCTGTACAAAGCCCCATACAAGCACCAGACAAAGGTTCCTCAGTGGAGAAAACCCTAGAGGTGATTCCAGAGCAGGCGAAACCAAGTCTTTGCAGTAGTCATATCAGTAGGTACTAGTGAAGGCAACGAGACTCTTTAGAACACTCATGTGTGTTTGGTGTCAAAGTGATAAGACAGAAAGAGACATTCTGCCTATAAAGGCTCGACTGGACTAATTTCAAAAGCCATAACTGCATGCTCTGGACCCTTGATGTCTGAGGAGTCCATGGAGCTCTGAAGTCTGGGAGGGGAATGTAGTGTGGGATTTAGCAAAAGCTGGAGGAGCTGGGCATGGCTGTCAATGTCCAGTGCTGTGCTTAGGCATGGGGCTGCACAGCTGGCCCTGCTGGACGGGTCTTGAGGCAGCTGCTCAGAGTCAGTGCTGCAGCGGTGGCCTCTGGCCCTGGCAGCCAGGCCTGGCCCTGCACGGATCACGAACGTCTACTCTCTGACCTGAGGTCCTGCTTGTGCCCAGTCTGGATGAACGTGTGATGGCTTCATGGGGAAATGCCTCCAGGGACCCTCAGCAGTGATGTTGGTGTCCTGCTGGTCACGAGGACCAGTCCCAGAGTGAGGCTGATGCAGTGCAGGTGGTTTGTCCAGTGACTCAAGAGCCATGTCCTGCAACGAACGTCTACTCTCTGACCTGAGGTCCTGCTTGTGCCCAGTCTGGATGAACGTGTGATGGCTTCATGGGGAAATGCCTCCAGGGACCCTCAGCAGTGATGTTGGTGTCCTGCTGGTCACGAGGACCAGTCCCAGAGTGAGGCTGATGCAGTGCAGGTGGTTTGTCCAGTGACTCAAGAGCCAGTGTCCTGCATGCAGGTCTGCAGGACTCACCACTTGAATAAAATAAGTGAGTCGCTCAGTCGTGTCTGACTCTTTGTGACCCTGTGGACTGTAGCCGCCAGGCTCCTCTGTCCATGGGATTCTCCAGGCAAGAATACTGGAGTGGGGTGTCATTTCCTTCCCCAGGGGATCTTCCTGACCCAGGGAATGGACCTGGGTCTTCTGCATTACAGGCATATTCTTAACCACTGAGCCCGCAGGGAAGCAGAATAAAATAAGGCAGTGAGGAAAGCTGCAATGGGTCATGTCAAACATTCCTACATCACAGAGCAAAACTACATGAGAAACAACAGTGCTCCAGAGTCAGGCCACAGCTCCACAGGCTGAGGGGACAGTGACAGTCCAGCCAGGAGTCCCCAGAGACTGAGACCCCTGGCTGCAGGCTAGCGAGCTCTGTCCAGGGTGCTGACGACTCCTGGGTGCGGTGGTCTGTGCTGGCAACCACCCGCTGGCACTTGGGGCTGTTCCTTTTGGACAAACAGTGAGCCAGCCTATTGGCGGGGAGGACTCTTAGCGGACCCATTGATATTCTTTGTTCTCAAAATGACAGCTGCAACTTCCCATTTGACTGGAGCCATTGGGTAAATTTATGTTAGCACTTTCTAGACATGATCAAGACATCTCCCCGCCAATTGATGTGGCTTAAAAATAAACCTACTCTTCCCCAAGTTGTGTGTGCTGGACCAGGTGTCTGTTACAGAGGGATACACAAAGAAGGCCCGATCCCTCTATTCCAGCCCAGGACATAGCAGCCACTCAGGGGTGGAGAGAGACAGACTTGTGGGGAGAAGGCTCATTTTTACACCAGTACTGCTTGAAACCTAACAAGGGGAGAGTTCTCGGAATGTGGAAAAGCAAGAGGGAAGCAGGACGGAGCAGATGTGTACTGAGTGGTCCTGTCGGGAGGGAGGCCAACCCAGCATGTCAGACTTGGACCAGGGCCGATGTTCCAAATTGGCCAAGAGACAAAGGCATGGCACCAGGTACCCACCAATGAAAACCCTTTCTTATTCCTAATGAAAGCTCTCTGAGGCACCTTGAGTGGCCCAGATGAAAACTCAGCCAGGATTTAGAAGGCTCTCAAGGGCCCTAGCCCAGGTAAGGAGGACTCTCTCCCAGAGAGGATCCAGGCTGCCAGTTTCCCCCCCCACCCCACTCTGGCTCCCACAGAGGCTTTCATGAGTCCCCTTGCAGAAAAACTCCTTCAAAAAAATCACATGAGTGAGTGGGCTAAGTCATCTCAGTTGTATCCGACTCTTTGAGACCCCTAGGGACTGTAGCCTGCTGGGATCCTCAGTTGATGGGATTCCTCAGGCAAGAATACTGGAGTGGGTTGCCGTGCCCTCCTCCAGGGAATCTTGCCAACCTAGGGACTGAGCTCCAGTGGATCTTCTTGACCCAGGGATCAAACTCGTGTCTCTAAATCTCCTGCATTCGAAAGTGGGTTCTTTATCACTAGTGCCACTAGTACACATGGGTACTGTGTGTATCCATGTGAAAATTGCTCAGTTTTGTCCGACTCTTTAAGACCCCATAGACTATACAATCCATGGGATTCTCTAGGCCAGAATACTGGAGTGAGTAGCCTTTCCCTTCTCCAGGAGATCTTCCCAACCCAGCGATTGAACCCAGGTCTCCTGCATTGCAGGCAGATTCTTTACTAGCTGAGCCCCCTGGGAAGCCCAAAAAGTCACACATATTTTACTGAATCTTATTACATCAATGCAGATTTCATGGCTGCCAACCATACTGTATGTCATCTCCCCCATTTCTGCACGACTATGTTATTTAGGTTTTATGCCCATTTTTAAAGAGATGGTGAGGAAAATAATTCATGAGAAAATCATAAAGAGTGTGGGTCACCAAATGTGTTTTTGAAACAGGACTTTATTTCTTCTTAAATGGAATCAAAAAGCTTTTCTAATTTTTAAAGTCTTTTTGCATTCCAGAAGATTGTGATGTTACTGAGCACTTTTACAAAAGGAAAAAAGCAGACAAATGTTACAAAGAAAAACATCTCTTGGCTAGTGCCTCCTGGGCTGGGGGCAATTCCACCTCCATGGGTGTGTCCACTGAAAACCCAGGGTCTCAGCTGAGTGTTGTTCGCTTTCCATCATGTCTGTATATTCAGCTGAGCCTCTGTGTTTCGGGGCCGAGTGGCGAAGGCAGATTATAACAGCGATGGTGTTAAAACAAGATTGTAAAGGTTAACAGACCAGGAAATGGACAAATTACTGCCACTGGCCATGGCAAGCCCCATGCTCTGTCCCTTCTCTGTCCTGCCTCAAGCTGCCTGTCAGGCTTCTGGACCAGGTTCCCGAAGGCCAGTGAGAAAAATCTCTTCTGGACACCCCAACCGCCCCCCCACCCCAACCCTCGACAAGGTATCACAGCAGGGACCTTGAGGCCAAGCTGGAGGTGGTAGCATACGAGCCTCGTGCCCTTCCCCACCAGACTCTCCAAACAAGGCCACCAGAGCCATTTAACTTGAGTCAGATCTGAGGTTCATTTCCTTTACTTTATAGGACGTGTCACTTTCAGGCCCATTGCCTGAACTCGTGGGCTGGTCTTCCCCATTTCATGCAGAAGTGAACAAAGGGGAACGCCTCTGCCTTTCACGTGTTCACAGCAGACACCCTGGAATTGTGCTAGGGACGCAGGAGGCCTGAGTCCAGCCCAGACCACGTGGGCCCCGAGACCTGGGTTTGCAGGCCAGTCCCTCCCGCCATCTCCCCCAGTGACATGGGCATCCCAGCTTAGTTCCCTTTTTCCCAAAGAGATGCCTACAGCAATGTCCACCAAGAGCTCGGTAATCAGGTCATTACCGCGAGCCACCGGGTTGGGAGTAGCCATTTGTTAAACACCTTGTGCCAAAAATGAAAATGAAAGATCCACATGTGTGTGTGTGTGGGGATGGTGGAGCATGTGTGCACACATGCTCTCATGTATGTGTGTGTTGAGGGGGAGTGTCAGGAAGAACAAATGCCAAACAGAAGGAGGGCTCCCCCCACCATCTCCCGCCATGTCCCTCAGCATGGGGCGCCTGGACTCCTGGATGAGCCAGGAGCAGTCCTCCCAGCTCGTCAGCAGGTCGGCCTCCTGCCCAGGAGCACGTTCAGGTCGAGGACAGAGAAACGTTTCCTTACACTGCCATGGCTCGATTCTGGGTCCTGTACTCGCCTGCAGTTATTGAAGCTGCCTCCCAGGTCCGGGCCTCACCGGGGACCAGCCTTACTGTCCAGGAAGGCTCATTAGCGGCACAGGGCCGTGCAGGGCCGCAGGGTGACGCCGCAATTACGTTTGCGCCATCTCCTCCATGGAAGTTCTCAGTCTCACTGTCAGACAGTCACTGTCTCAGGAGTTTCCTCCAGGGCTTAAAGACATGTGTTCCTGGCTCCCGATACAAGAGTTAATTGGAAAGAGAGCAGTGGCATCAGTGTGGACTGTGTGAACACTACGGTCTCTGCTAGGATGCGGAGAAGTCACAGTGTGTGCGTGTGTGCTCAAATGTGGATGAGTGTGTAAGCTGCACACCCACATGCATATACCAACATCCCTGAAGTGTACTATTGTACCAAAGGCTTTGCTTGTCTCATCTGTCTTAGTAACCCTCAAAAAAGATTACAGGAATCGGAATTTTTACTTCTTTATCTGGGAAACTCCTCTGAAGTTTTCCTGATGCAGCTCGAATGCCACCTCCTCTGGGATGTCTCACTCGTGTCCCCAGCATGTTGCACACTAGGAACTCCGCCCTGAGGGGCCAGGAAGGGGCTGGAAGACAGGATCCCCTGCCAGAGAGAGGCTCCAAAGAGGTCCAACCTCTGCTTCCATCCCTGTTCCAAAGGATGTGGCTGGATATAGGCAGAGGTGGGGCCTAGGCAGGCACAGGGAGGCAGTGGCATCTGAACCAGCCACCGAGGGTCATCCAGAGTCTGAACAGTGAGTACCTACTGTGTCCTGGGTGTTGGGAGGGCAAGACAGATGTCAGGTCACAGGTCAGGAGTGTGCAGGAACTTGGAGCAGGAGAGGAGTGGAAGTCAGGGAAGCTGCCTCAAGGAAGGACAAATGAGCAGGGTGTTGAAGGATGAGTAGGAGCTCTACCAACAGGTGACTAGGGTAAAAATTGTCCTTGAGGTTATATTAAAGTAACTAACACAGAAGTCTCTGGCTGAGTGCTTACTCTGTGTTAGATTCTCAGAGCAGCCTGGTGACACGGGCACCATCAGGGTTCCCACCACAGAGATGGGAAAACTGAGGCACAGTCCAAGGCTTTGTGGCAGAGAAGTGGAGGAGCCCTGCCTGGCACTGAAGTCTGTGTCCTCAGTCACCACATGCTTATGTGCTGATTGAAGACAGCACGGCTGCAGAGTAGGTCTCATCCTCCCTGTCCAGGGAGTGCCACGTGCTGGCATTCAGAAAGCAATGAATCCAGGAACTGATGGCCGACCTCACTGCCCTCCTCTTTCTTGTTGTTTTGGCCAAAAATTAGATGCAACATAACCTTTGTGGTTTCATGCAACTCTTGCCCCCCTCACCCTCCAATACTGCATATCTTTCACCTCAGCTGTGCTCTTACAGCTGTCCCCCGGCCCTCACCCCTACCCCATATTCGTAGCAGAATTCTGGGAGCCAGCTGGTCTTGAGAAACATCTCTTGATAGGCAGACCATGCGCTTGACCAGAGAGCATTGCTAAATTACAGTAAAGTCTCACATCTTCCGTCATTAAACCCGAGTGAATGCCTGTCACTTCAGCTAGCTCCGACAGTGGTTCTCTGGAAAGGCTGATGCTCTGTCCTGTGGCTGGGACTCCTGAGCACAGTGTCATGCGAGGCACATGGATGTGGGGCTCAGCTTCAGCAGAAATGGGAGAGAGTGTCAGGAGGAGGAAGAGGGACAGGAGGTCCGGCTGATGCAGGGAAGGAGGTGTGGCCGTGGCAGGCGATCAAGGAAGGACATAGCAGGTTCCAGGTGCTCATCCACTGCTGCCCCTGCCATTAGCTCAGGGCTTGCTTCACAGGAGCCTGCCCTCTTGGAGGGAAAATGTGGTTGGAAGTCCCTTCCAACATGTCCCCAAATTGGGGTCACAGCATCCATGCCACCCCCACCCAATCCCATCACCACTCGTTGCATGCCTGCCCTGCCAGGTTGGGGCTGAGCCTCAGGTCAGTTTTTCCACTTAAGACTTACTCTGTAGCCCTCATCTCTGTCCATGAGAGCCCTTTCTGCCCCCACACTCACCCCGTTCATGTCCACTGTTGGCTCCACTTGCCTGGACAATGCCCCCCTCCACCACCCAGAGGACCAGATGGCCACGCACAGGGGAGAACAAATCCAGGTATTCGTAGGGGGAGGCAGGGCCTGGGGCTGAAGAAGACCCACACAGTGAGGCCAGAAGCTGCCAGGGCTTGAGGAAATGCCAGGAGTAAGGAGAGCAGAAGGCTTCCCGGTGGCTGAGTGGTGAAGAACTTGCCTGCAATGCAGGAGACGTGGGTTCCTGGCTCGGGAAGATCCCCTGGAGAAAGAAATGGTGACCCACTCCAGTATTCTTGCCTGGAGAAGCCCATGGACAGAGGAGCCTGGTGGGCTGCAGTCCATGGAGTTGCAAAGAGATGGACAGGACTGAAGTGACTGAGCACACACAAGGAAGCAGAAGGAGAGGAGTGGGTGGAGATACGGGCAGAGCAGACGGAAGCGCCGTCCAGACCAGGGGCTCTAGCCCCATGTGCTGTGCCTGGAGCTCAGGGAATCCGAGTGTGGAGCACAAGCTAGCCCCGCCCCACCCCGGCTGGCACGCCCCTCCTTCGTGCCCGTGAGCAGCGCGCCCTGCATGTTGTCCCAGGTTTGTATCTTGAGCTGCGGCTGTGGGTGGCCTGAGGGACTGTGGATGGTCAGCACCACTGGGAAATTTCAGGGTGTATTAGAGCCACCGCTGGATACTCTTAGCAGGTTAATAAATGGTACATACATAGAAGTGTATGTATAAACATACACTTCTCTGTTACAGACTTGTTTTTCATATTTTGATAACCACATTCCAATATAATTGCTTGCCTTTGTGATCCAACAAAGTTCATTGTATGCATTTGGAAACATTGCTCTGTTAAGGTGGGGGGGGGTCACAGCACAGCTCCACTCATCTGGCAACAAGATCAAGGATACAAATACCTCAGAAACAGACACATGGCAGCTGGGGGTGGGAGAACACGGAGGAAGTGGGGGAAGCCCAGGTGGCCCCACTGGGGACTTAACCACCCCCGGTCAGTAACATCATGCGTCATCACTATTACTAAACTCTTGAGAGTTCCTGGGACATCAGTCTGTCATCTGTTGAGCTCACCACTGTGTCCCCAGACCTAGACCAGAACTGGGGCTCATGACCCAAGAAGGGATTATGACTTTAATGTCTTCAAAATAAATGATAAACAACTTTAACTAAATGGCAGCTACAGGTTTTATTGCAAACAGCACACTTGATGCTTCTGCTCCTCCAGAGGCACACCTGGGGCACTGGGATGACTGGGAAAATTGGGCTTCCCTTGAGAAGCACCTGGCTGCATCCCCTCAAGCCACTAGGACTTGCCACTTCCTATGGCAATGAGCTGTCAACCTTCGGGTGTGGCCGGTTTCTCCAGAGCTACTGGATCAGGACCCTTCTCGTTCAGCAAGCCAAGAGTGTGCATTGGCCTTGGGAAATCCTAAAGATAACCCACCAGGAGCGCCTGTAAGAAGGCTCTTTTGCTTGTCAATATAAACACCTTGAATTTCTTTGTTTTATGGTGATGGGAAGTCGCTGGCGGGGAGGGAGAAGATTTTAGAGGTTGAGATCAGAGTTACTTTACCCCTAGTGCTTAATGCTGCTCTGGTCCCTGGAGATTTCTCAGCTCAATTCAGGCAAACTTGCCCTCTCGCTGAGAGATGTGTTTGTTTCAGGCTGTTGCTGTAACAGAGAGCCAGCATATTCCCAGAGGACCACCCCCTCCCCCTGCAGGCTCACACATTCTAGAGGGGAATGAGCGGCCTCTCCTTGCCCTGAGCCAAGAGATTGAATTTTTATGGGCAGACATTATACCAGGAGGGTTTATGGGAAGCCGTTATGGAAAACGTTGCCATCAACCCAGCCCATGGTTGTTCCTTGAGTCAGAGGCAGAGCCTGGTCCCCAACAGTTCAATCTTTTCCACCAACAAGCTCCTGAAAAGCAGCCCAGAGAATGAATCCACATGGCACAGGTCTATGGAGTGCGATGCACCATGTGGCTTAGACAGAAGGGGCAGCCCTGAAATCTGAGTGAGCCCTGCTTCCTCCATCCTGCATGGCACCAAGGAGCCTCACAGAATGCTCTTGGATCAATAAAAACATTTTCCTTAAAGAAAGAACGGTTAACTTCTATGTGCTTCTCGTTTGTTCTATGGGACATCGAGGAGGAACCAGGTTCCTAAGACTCAACAGGGTCCTCACAAGCCCCCTCTTCCCTACTTGGGCTTCTCTGTGGGGAATGGCCTCTGGAGTTTACGCAGACAGCTCATGGAGCCTCAGAAATGTGCCTGCCTGCACACTCCAGTGATGGAGTCTGCCTGTAGAATTTCCTGTGGTTCTCTGATGAGACTGGACACTCGGGATGGGGCTGAGAGGCCGCCCGGCACCCAGTCCTTCCTGTGTGCAGAGCCTGAGAGGTAGGCTGGGTGGGGTGGGGGGACACAGGGGAAGCTGGCAGGGGGGTTGATTAATCCCTGAATGCTTGTAGGAAGACAATGGCATTTGGGTTTCCTAATTGTGAAGGAGAGGACCAGGAGGTCACAGGGAGCCGACTCAAACCATTACTGACCTCTCTTTTCCTATTTCCTGTTATGCAACTCAGGCCTAACGACAGTCCCCAAATTGCAGGTCATGCTCTACGTCCCCAGAGGGTGGCCAATGCAGACACAAAGCAGGCATTCAGTAAATACTGGGTGAAGGGATGGATGGATCCACAGTGAAGATGTAGTGAAATAATGGATGCAAAGTTCTCAGATACTAGCTATTAACTCTGTCCTATTTACTGGTCTTGAAAGAAACTGTGCCCATGTGGCCGGCCCTGGGGCCCAGGGCTCAGCTGACACAGGCTGTGTTTAACACCTGGCATCAGTGTTGAGGTCCTTTCCTAAAGCAGCACAATCCTCCTCCTGCTGCATTTTATCAATTCAAGAGCATTCTATGAGGCTCCTTGGCACCATGCAGGATGGAGGAAGCAAACACAAGCACAGTCCAGGGTGTGTTCTGTCCTTGGGATCCAGAGCCCCAATGCAGCAGGTGCTCAGGGCTGGGAGGGGCTCAGGGAACCAGCCATTCTGGAAACTCCTGGTGCGGGAGGAGGTGAGTCGATACACAGAGGAGGGCTCTTTCCTGCTGGAGCAGCAACGGGGCAGTTACTGAGACAGATTCAAAAAAATCTCACAGCAGATGACCCTGTGTTCAGTCCCTTCTCGGGGCTGCAGATGATCCCACCCCCACTCCCACCCCAGCCATTCTTCCCACCTCTGAGCCTGCACCTGGACATTTGCCTCCTTCCTTCAGTAAATACAGAATGTCTGTCACGGGGGCTTCCCTGGCGGCTCAGCAGTAAAGAACCCACCTGTCAATGTAGCACACACAGGTTCCATCCTTTGGTAGGAAGATCCCCTAGAGGAGGAAATGGCAACCCACTCCAGTATTCTTGCCTGGAGAATCCCATGGACAGAGGAGCCTGGCGGGCTGCAGTCCATGGGGTGGCACAGACTCAGACATGACTGAGTGAGCAGGTAGGCAGGTTTGCTGTGTGCTTGGGAGACACCAGCAAACAATGCAAGTCCCCCAATGCTTCTGCTCCAACAGGGCACACCGTTTCCTGTGATTTCACAGCTTCCTCAAAACCCTTTCAGGGGCTCTGCTATGTCCAGTGATTTTTGTAATAATAAGATGTTAAACCTAGAGACTTCTGGAATGGAGGTGTGAGAACCCCACAGACTCCTTTCCCAGAGAAACAAATGTAACTGGCAAAAATATTTAATAAACAATCATTCAGCATCTTTGGAAATTGTCCTAAGAGCATAGAGCAAGTGGAGAAACACTCATCCAGGCAAAGGTCCTAAATCACAGAAGGGGCAGTGTGAGTCTGAGTCTTTGAGCCCACCTGTTCTCTAACCTTAACCCCACCCCTCCAGTTCAGCCAGAGGAAAAGCCTACTCCACGTGAGTGTGGCTAGGAAGACAGGGCTCCCTCCTTTCAGTTTCCTATTTAGGCCAGCGGGTCCTCCCTGGGAGGAGTAGGGCTCCAGCATTTCTCAAACCTCCCCCAAGCTCTGTGGTGTGGAATGGCTGTTCCAGACCAGCATGGCTGAGAGGTCTGGGGCTTCCTTCCCCCATGCACCACTCATAGATCAGAGACCTGAGCATCTGGGGAGGAAATATGTGCAGATGACATATCTAATAATGAACTTGTACCCAGAATGCATAAAGAACTCTTACAGCTCAATAGCAAAAAGATGGATAACCCAATTAAAAATGGGCAAAAGACTTGAATAGAAATTTCTCCAGAGACCCAAATGGCAGATAAGTGAATGAAAAGATGAGCAATATCCTTATTGTGGATCCATCAGAACCAAAGCAAATCACAATCACAATGAGCTGTTTGTTGTTGTTGTTGTTTAGTCGCTAAGTCATGTTCAGCCCTTTGTGACCCCATGGACTGCAGCATGCAGGCTCTTGTGTCTTCCACTATCTCCCAGAATCTGCTCAAATTCATGCCCATTGAGTTGGTGATGCCATCCAACCATCTCATCCATTGTCATCCCCTTCTCCTCTTGCCCTCAGTCTTTCCAAGCATCAGGGTCTTTTCCAGTGAGTCAGCTTTTCACATCAGGTGGCCAAACTATCGGAGTTTCAGCTTCAGTATCAGTCCTTCCAAAGAATATTCAAGAATGATTTCCTTTATGATTGATCTCCTTGCAGTCCAAGGGACTCTCAAGAGTCTTCTCCAGAATCACGATTTAAAAGCATCTATTCTTTGGCCCTCAGCCTTCCCACAATAAGCTACCACTTCACATCTACTATGAATAGGAATGGATGTAATAATAATTTAAACAAAACCCAGAAGACAACAAGTGTTGATGAATATGTGGATGCATTAGAACTCTAATACTTTGCTGATGGACTGAAAATGATGTAGCTGCTTTGCAAAATAATAACTTGGCAGTTCTTCAAAATGTTCAACATAGGACCCAGCAATTTCACTCCTAGGTATATATGCCAAAGAATTGAAAACATATGTCCACACAAAAATGTGTACACAAATATTTCTAATCGTTTATTCTTAAGAGCCCAAAGGTGGCAGTGATCCAAGTGTCTATCGAGGAAGAATGAATAAACAGAATGTGATAGATCCACACGCATTACTGTCCTGCAGATGCTCTAACAAGTGACTACTAATTCAGTGGCTTCAGACCACACAAACTCATTACACTTTTGTAGGATGGAATCTGCAAAAGATCACAGAGCGGTGTTCTTTCTAGAGGTCAAGGAGAGAACCTGTTTCCCTGCCTTTTCTAGCGTCTGGAGGCACCTTCATTCCTCAGCTCCTGGCCCCACATCACCCCGACTTCTGCTTCCATTGCCACACTTCTTTCTCTGACTCTGACCTGTGGCTCCTTTTTGTATAAGGGCCCTTGTGATAACACTGCAGCCACCTGGATGATCCAGGAGAATTTCCTTGTCTCAAGGTCTTTTGGGGTTTGTCTTTTGTGGCTGTGCCACGTGGCATGTGGGTCCCAGCGTCCCGACCAGGGACTGAACCCTCACCCCAGAAATGTAAGTGTGGATTCTCAACCACTGTACTGCCAGGGAAGCCCCTCAAGGTCCTTAACTGAATCAACCTGCAAAGTGTCTTATACAGTATGCAGTGATACAGTCACAGGTACCCGAGTCAGGAGTAGACCTCTTTGGGGGGCCATTGTTCTGTTTACAATATCATATTACAAAAACCTATGCATCAATAGAAAAGAGGCACTGATAAAACTTCGAAACCCATGAACCTTGAAAACAGCATGCTGTTAAAAGAAACCAGTCACAGAAAACCACATCTTATATGATCCCATTTACATAAAACATTTAGAATAGGTAAATGTATATAGATAGAATATACATTGGTGATTGGTTGTCTAGGGCGTGTGTGTGTATGTGTGTGTGTGTGTGTGTGCAGTGAGCGGGAGGTTAAAACTGGAATGGGGAGCAACTGCTAATGTGTATGGAGTTTATTTTGGGGTGATGAAAAGGTTCTAAAATTATATTAATGGTGATAAAAAAGGTTCTAAAGTTATATTAATGATGACAGTGGCACAACTCTGTGAATATACTAAAGATTCTGAATTTTACATTTTGAAAGATTGAATTTTTTGGTATATAAATTTATCATATGAAAATGGGAAAATGGTGAGTGCCTTGGCAAAAACCAGGGTCATGAAGTCATCATGTTTTTCATCACCAAGCCTTCACTGTGGGAAAAACATTGTTTCCTTAAAGAATGTTCTTGTTGAAGCAGAAGCAGAATTAATTTTATTAAACCTTAATGTGTTTCTTTTTATTATTCAGTGTGATGAAAGGGAAAGTTCAGATAAATATCAGAGGGAAGTGTTTGTCTTGAGGTGAAGCACTTATGTGACTGTTTGAGTTGCCAGCTGAACTAGCCACTTTTTTTTCATGGAAAATTATTACTTTTTAAAAGAACAACTGACAGGCAAACCATAGTTGTCATGTCCCAGTGTTTGGCAGACATTTGCCTGAAGATGAACAAAGTGAGTCTGTCACTTTGAGGAAAACAACTGACAACATTTGTTGCCAGTGATAAAATTAGAGCTTTTTTCCCAGCGAAAATTAGATTTCAGAAAATTTGTGTCTGTTATTGTGAGACTGAAAGTGTCCCAACAATGAAAGACTTTTCAGATGAGACTCTTGGCGGTATTAACAAACGTGATTTTAAAAATTTTGTGTGGCTGAAGCTACACATAGTGCAGAAGAACAACAATTTCAAAAGACTAATCCATGATGTTATAAAATTACTCATCGGTTAAAGACTCATCCTAAACACAAGACAGGTCCATGGATTTTAATTTAATGGAGTGTGAGAAGTTCAATGAGATAGTCTCAGCTTCCCCCATTGCAACTAACCTTTAGGAAGTGAACACATCAACTTTTGGTATAATATCAAAGAAGAGTGTCCAGTATTATCTGAAAAGATGATTAAAATACACTCCACAAATCTGAGTGAGGCTAAATTTTTCCATATATTTTTCAACCCAAACAACACATCACATAGGGAATGCAAAAGCAGATATAGCAGTCTTCTTCCAGACATTAAAAGAGTTTTGCAAAAATGTAAAACACTGCCACTCTTGTCACTAATTTGGTTTTGTTTATGTAAAATATGGTTACTTTTCATAAAATGTTTTATGTTAGCAATGTCATGGGTTTATTTATTTATTTATTTTTAAATGAATTCATCAACAACTAGTTTCAAATATCTCCGTTCCAATGTTTACTGTGGTAAATAATGGAAAGATTTCACCTGTATGCACAAAAACGTTTTGGGTCTTGAATAATTTTTCAGAACATAAAAAAGCCCAGAGAACAGAATACTGTAGAAGTGCTGGTAGATCCTGCTGGATGTAGGCAGGGGGTGGTGCTAACTGGGGAGAGAGCAGGATGCGGAAATTCAGAGCACTGAGGCAAGGGGACAGGCTGCTGACCAGACAGGGTGGTCAGGGCAGGCCTCAGAGGGAGTGTGTGGGGTGAGCTATGCCCTTCACACACATACACTGAAGCCTGAATCCCCCAAGCACCACAGGATGTGACTGCATTTGCAGACACGGTCTTTATTAGAGAGGTGATTAAGGCTATAGGAAGTTGTATGGGTTGGCCCTAATCCAATATGACTGGTGTCCTTGGAGAAGATTATGACATTCACACAGAAGGACTGATAATGAGGCTGAAGCTCCAATACTTTGGCCACCTGATGCAAAGAACCGACTCACTGGAAAAGACTCTGATGCTGGGAAAGATTGAAGGCAGGAGAAGGGGATGACAGAGGATGGCACCACTGACTTGATGGACATGAGTTTGAGCAAGCTCCGGGAGTTGGTGATGGACAGGGAAGCCTGATATGCTGCAGGCCATGAGGTCGCAAAGAGTCATGGCCATCTACCAGCCCAGGAGAGAGGCCTGGGAAGACCAAGCCTTGACCTTGGAGGTTCAGCCTCCAGAACTGTGAGACAAAACATTTCTGTGTTTAAGCCACCCAGATGGCAGTATCTTGGCGTGGCAGACTAAGCAGGTCTGGGAGAGTCATGCAAAAGCTGTGGAGCTGGTGGGTATAAGGAGAAGGGCGCTTCTGGGCAGCGGGAACAAGGGGCAGCAGTGCAAGTGCCTAAGTAACAAATCATTGGCAACTGGGACCGAATGAAGGCAAGAGTGGGAAGAGGGTGGCTGGGGACTTCCCTAGGGGCCCAGTCATTAGGACTCCATGCTCCCAGCGTATGGGGCGCAGGTTCAGTCCCTGCTCAGGGAACTAAGATCTCACATGCTGTGTGGCCAAGACATATTTTTTTTTTTTTTTTAAAGGAAGAGGGTGAGTGGTGACAAGGCTGGTTGCTGCAAAGCCCTTACTCCACTTTGAACGAAAAGTGGACTCTGGAGTCCTGGGGGCTGACCAGTGATGGGACCAGGCCTGGGCTTTGGCTTGATCCCTTAGCTGTGTTGGACAAGGATCGGGGTCAGCAAACTACAGCCTGCCCACCACCAGCTGATTTTGAAAATAGTTCGGTTGGAATGCAGCCATGTCCGTCCTTTTACATATTGTCTATGAGTGCTTTTCAGGCTACAGTGTTGAGTAGCTGAGTACAGGAAGCAAAGCTGAAGGTATTTACGCTCTGCCCCCTGAGAGGACAAGAGTGCAGGCCCCTGGCATTGATGGTGGGGATGAGTGTGGATCAGAAGACAATTTTGTCCCTCAAGCACAGAGTTTTCAAAACTGAGAGTGATATAAGCAAGGTGACAGGGTAGGCAGGCCCAAATCCTTCCACGAGAACAATCATGTAATAACAATACATAGATCAATTGCCTTTGAGAAGAACCCAGAAACCAGTTAAGAGAGTCCTGCATCTGAGATGAACCAAGAAGAACCACATCAAAATGGACAGGAAAAAGTGTGACATTTACTTATCCTAGCCCTGTCCCCAGCACAGAAGAATATGACTGAACAAAAACTCCCAACACTTGGCTACTCCCTTGGGAGGGAAAGAGAAGCATGAAACATTGGCCAATACTCTGCCTTGGCTGAAACTAAATGTTGACAGGGAAGGGAGTTGGGTTGGGGGCCACTGAGAACAAAAGGAATTCCATGGCAGTCCAGTGCCAGAGAGGCTGAAGTGCCACAGACAGAAACTAGAGAGAAGTCCTGAGAGAAACAGGTGGTCCTCAGACTGGAGGTTACATGGACCAGCGGAGAGAATACCATCACCAGAAAAAGTCTCTAGAGGTCTCCAGAATCTTTAACTGGTGGACTGGTAAAGGTCTGTCACTATAATCCAGATTACAGAGACTGAGAAAGGCAGTCATTTTTTTCTCCAAATGTGTAAGTCCCAGCAAAGAAACATGGAAATATAGATGAACCTTTTTGCTGGGTAGGATTAGCGATGTAAGGAATGGATGGCAGGGGTGGTGGGGTGGTGGTGGTGGTGGAGGCAAATGGGGACATTGAGACTGACGTGTGTGTAAAATAGAGAGCTAGTAGGAAGCTGCTGCATAGCGCAGGGGGCTCAGCTTGATGCTCTGTGGTGACCTAGAGGGATGGGATGGGCGTGGGAGGGAGGTCCCAGAGGGTGAGGATATATGTATACATATAGCTGATTCATTTTTTTGTACAGCAGAAACTAACACAACATCATAAAGCAACTATGCCCCAAGGAAAAAAGAACAAATTATATCTCCAAAAAGGAATGGAAATAAATGATTTACCAGATAAAGAATCCCAAACAACCATCGTAAGCTTGGTCAAGGAAGTAAAAAAAATCAGAAAAACAACTAAATGAAATTGGGGGAACCATGCATGAACAGAATAATGTATCCACAAAGAGAAACTATGAGGAAGAAAGAAGCAGAAACTCTGGAGCTGAAGAACACAATGACGGAACTGCAAAATTCACTAGAGGAGTTCAACCTTGAACCTGACCAGGCAGGAGAGAGACTGGAGAACATAAAGACAGGGTATTCAAAACAGTCAAGTCAGAGGAGCAAGAAGAAAACAGAATGAAGAAAAGTGAAGAGGGCCCGAGGGATTTACAGGACAGTATCAGGTGGAAATACTTAGACTTTATGGGAACCTAAGCAGGAGAAGAAAAAGTAGCAGAGAGCCTATTTGAAGAAACAGTCAGTGAACATATCCCAAATCTGAGGACAGAAACAAATACACTAATTCAAAAAGCTAAAGGTGGCTCAGTGGTATAGAATCAGCCTGCCAATGCAGCAGACGCAGGCTTGATCCCTCGATTAGGAAGGTCACCTGAAGGAGGAAATGGCAGCCCACTCCAGTATTCTTGCCTGGAAAATGCATGGACAGAGGAGCCTGGTGGGCTACAGTCCATGGGACACAAAAGAGTCAGACACAGCTGAGAACACACACACACGCAGACCTCCAACTACGTTACATCTAAAGAGACCTATACTGACATCAAGCCATTAAAAATCACAAAGAGAGAATCTTGAAAGCAGCAGGAGAAAAGCAGCATTTCATGCAGGGGCTCTGGCAAGACCGTCGCTGGATCCTCAGTAGGAACCTTGCATGCTAGCGGGGAGTGGACGCTGCTTCCAAGTGCTGAAGAAAACGCTGTCAACCAAGAAAGCGGCCTCTAGCAGAGCTGACTTCAGAAATGAAACATAAGGGACCTCCCTGGCGGTCTAGGGGCTAAGACTCTGCGCTCCAATGCAGGGGGCCCAGATTGGATCCCTGGTCAAGGAGCTGGATCCCATGTGCTGTAACTAAGAGTTCTCATGCTGCAATAAGAGATCCTGCCTGTCGCAACTAAGACCTGGCACAGTCAAATAAATTTTTTTTAAGGTAAATTAAGACTTTCTCAGATAGACAAAAGCTGAGTAAGTTCATCACTAGATCTGCCCTGCAAGAAACACTAAACGGAGACTTCCAAATTGAAATGAAAAGGTGCTTAACAGCAACGCAAAATAATATGAAATATAAAACCTTCTGGTGGAGGTGTCTATATAGACAAATAAAATGCCTGTAGCATCACAATGTTGGAGTATAAATCACTTTTAATTACAATGTAGAATTTTTTTAAAAAAAGCATAGAAAGTAACTATAAATCTTTGTGAATGAACATGCGGTATAAAAAGACGTAATGCGTGTCACAGTAAGATAAATGGGCGGCAGGCACGAAAAGGATAGTTTCCATATGTGGTTGAGGCTAAGTTTGTATCAGTTTAAGTGAGATGTTACAACTTTAATGTGTTTTATGTAATTTCAACAGTAAGCACAAAGAAAACATCAACAGAATAGACACAAAGGGGGATAAGAAGGCAATCAACATACATTATCATCAGCCTCTGGGTGTCCTAGCGCCTGAAGTGAATCTCTTGTAGACGGCATATTGTTGGATTTCTTTCTTTTTTGATCCATTCGGTCACTGTGTGTCTTCTAATTGGGGGGTTTAATCCATTTACACTTAGAGTGATTACCAAGAGGGGAGAACTTACTGTTGCCATTTTTACTGTTTTCTGTATGTTTTTTCCCTCTTTGTCTTTCTTTCCCTCTCCTACTGCCTTATTTTATGTTTTGAGACTTTTTTTTTTTTTGCAATGACGAATCCTTAGCTAGACTGAGAAAAGATTCAAATATCTAAAATTAGAAAGGAGAGAGAGGGCATCACCACCAATGCCAGCAGAAATACATGGGATTATAAGAAAATACCATGAACAATGATGAGCTAACAAACTGGATGACCTGGGAGCAGTGGATATATTGCTAGATACATCTAACCTACCAAAACCAAGTCAGGAAAAAATGAATAAAAATCTGACCACCCTGTAACCAGCAACTAGAAATGCTGCCAGGAGAGTGGCAACCCTGCCAGAGCCTGCCGGCAGACCCTTCACGCCTCCTCGGGACCGTAACTTTGAAAGACGGGTGGTTCCTCGTTTCCAGAGAACCGCTACACCCCCCGTTGTCAGAGCTGCCGCGCTGTCTGGCCGTGTGAGAAGCAGTGAGGGGTGATTGGGTTTAATGTGTTCATCTCAGGAATTTGGTCTCGTAGGTGCCAGAATCGCCCTGCTAGAACATTCCCTGATGGCATCATTGTGCTGCCGACAGGAGATGACTGTCGCCCTCCACTCTCACTTCCTGGCTCCAGGTCCTGGCAGCTCGGGGTCCTCCTCGATCCTGTGTGACCGGCTCCCTGGGTGGCAAGGGCTGGCTCAGGCTCAGCTCCCCATGAAGCCCTCTCCTCCGCATGCCCTTCCCCACCCCACCTCCTGCCCTAGGGAGGCGCCCATTTCTCTGGGGCTCAGCTAGCTTCCCGCTGACACCCACAGGGCCTGTGGGAATGGGCAACCTTCTGTACATGCCCTCCACCCCGGCCCATCCCAATCCTCCCCACAGGCTGTTTCCTGACATGGAATAAGCCTCGTCTCCCTTCTGAGTGCAGAGGAAACGCTGCTTCCCACGGGTGCCTCCCCAGGCCAGTCAGCACCTCTGTAGCCCTCGTGTACTGACAACCTTGCAGTTTGCAGTCAGAGTGGGGCTATCTGCAGGCTGGTGGCGGGGGTGGTGGTGCGCAGGGCGCAAGGGCTTTGCACAGGGAACCACCAGCAGGACCCCAGAGGACCCACCAGGGCCACTCACACCTTGACCAGGTCTTCAGTGAGTGGCTCCTGTGTGCTGGGCACCTCTCTGGGGACACGACTGACAAACAGGCACTGTAAGCACACTAGCAGAGCTGTGTACCAGAGCGGGGAGGCGGAGGGCAGGCAGATGGGCAGCACAGAGAGAACTCAGGCGGAGCAAGGGGCCCGTGGGGCAGGGCAGGTGGTGCGGGCCGGAGGCAGCCTTGAGGCCTGGGGAGCCATGTCCTTGAGACCCTGGCAGACGCTCTGTTGGATCACTGCCGTGTCCCATGGGAGCGTGCAGACCCGATCACAGATAGAGCATCACAGACAGAGCGAGGCTGGGCCTTATTCCTCAGAATGGAGCCTGGAGATGCAGGGACCCTCAGAGGTCAGCCACAAGTATCTGGACTGTAGTTCAACACCCAGAGTGACATCAGGTGGACAGTGTGTTGACTGCCGTCCTGCCTCTGACCTGGGGCCCACAGAGTCAGAGGCCCCTCAGGCCAGGAGGCTGCCCCATGATCAGAACCTGGAAGAGGAAAGGCTCTGTGTCCTGCTTGAACCCCCTCCAGGTGAAGCATTCCAGAAATCTACTGATTCCAAATGTTCTGTTCTTAAAATGTGCAAAGAGACGATTCATTTTCTATAAAGAATTTTTTTTTTTTGCCAGAGAGTCTGTGTGGGCCTGAGTCTATTGTTGCTGACATGGTGGGAGAGGGCCACCCTGTCCCCGGGGTGTGGTAGACACTCACATCTCCCTGCCCATGGGGTGCTGAGGCCCTGAAGGTGAGGAAGGTCTCCTCCTGCCCAGCTGGCACCGAGGCTCCTGTAATCACATGTAAAGCAAACCTAAACCTGCCTCCAGGGTGCCTGGCTCAGGGCAGCATTCCGGCCAGTTCAGTCTGGACACCGGCCCCATCACAGCCCCCCTTGCCACTCCCTGTCTGTAAAACTTGCAAAGGGCTGACCTCTCTCCCTCTGATCCCTTCACACGAGTCTGCCCACAGCAGTTGAGTGAACACATTTCATCAATTACTTGGGTTCTTGGTATAAAATCCTCCAGCACCTCTGTCTGTGGGGCCACCGGGTTCTCTCCCACCCCAGGGCCCTTGCACCTGCTCCTCCCCTGCCCAAGGCTCCCTCCCAGCCCTCCTTCCTGCAGGAGGAACCTCAGCTGACCCCTGGCTGCCCCTTCTCAGGAAGAACCACTCTTAGCACAGGAGGACCCCTCGGTGCTGCTGATCCCAGTTTCTGTGTATGGTGTTGGTTCACCTGCTTTTAATTGCCTCTCCTCAAAAGTCTGCGGGTCCCTGAGGCTGGAATCTTGTCTTTCTGTTTCACCCCTGAATTCTCATCATTTAGCACTTTACTTGGCACACAGTAGGTATTCTACAAGTGCATTTTGAAAGGAAGACTCAGGAGAGCTTTGACTTCTCTTGTGGACTCACCTGTTTCTGTACGTCATTTGTTGAATTATATAAGCTACAGGCATATTATATTCACCAACAGAAATTTTCCAGCATAAAAAAAAGAACCTGAAAATTTACACATTAGAAACAAAGTTAAATGGAAAGGTTAAAACAAGCCCAGCTCAATTATTTCCCTTCTGCAAACACTGAAAAACTCAGATGAAGAAGAAATCACTCTTGATTAATTTGCATCTGTCTTAAATCCAATGGAGCCTTTTTGTTTTAACATCACTTAATGCTGAGGCAGAGGAAGACTTGTGTTTTTAAAGACAAATGATTTGAGTCTTATTTTTAAGTCTCCACGTAGCACAGATAATTCTAAGAAGCTTGTTTGGCAAAAGTTAATCAGACATTGGAGATTAAATTTTTCCTTTATAGTATGCCCACATTTAAAGTTATGAAGAGAAATTCTAAGTAAATAAATCACGCTTTATAAATTACTAATACCCAAGGAACAGATAAAGACATGTGGTGAAGTTGCGTTCCAGTCTCAGATGTGTAGGGACACACACATCTCTGATCTACTGTCAAACGGCTCTAAATAAAACAATTAGAGATGTTTGCATATATTTATCTTCTTGTGTGTTTGTACGAGCAGGATGCCAAGAGTGTGCTTGGAGCTGCACAAAAGATGAAACAGGACGAGGTCTCAGCCCTCGGGGCCTACAATCAAAGTGAGGCAGATAAAACAATTCAGACATGAAATACATCAGTTGAGAAGGCTGTTAAAATTTATGAGGTGCAAGGTTTGTTGGCTTTTCCAGGAAAGGCAGAACTGAGAGGGGGGCCAGCTTACTGAGAACCACTGTGGGCGAGTGAGTTTCAGGAGGAAAGTTGAATAAAAGATACAAGTGCCCTGCATGGGAGAGAGAAAGAATGGGTGGGGGTCTGCGTGGGGGCCGGCTGTGGGCGGGAAGAGCAGGCCCCCAGGAGCAGAGCCCCCAGGTAAGAAAGCCAAGGACCTGCGCCTCAGGTCTAAAGGGATGACTCGATTTCACCCCGAGGGTAAGTACCATTGCTTAGGTGACCACTGGCACCTGGAACTGGTCCCTCCATGTAGAGTTCAGGGTCCTTGCTCTGCACGTCTCATCCTGCTGAGGGCCTGGAACTGCCAGAGAGCAGGGCTGGTCCTCCGCGTGAGTTGAAGAGAACAGAGCCCTCCCTGCCTTGGTTTCCTGCCCAGACTCTGCTTCTGGATCAGGCTGACACCTCAGACCACAGAACTTCAACTGACGGCTACAGGAAGGAGTCGGTCTTCTCTCGGGTCCTGGGGTTCAGTGTTAACTCTGTTAAACCACTTTGGAAAGGAACTTAAAAATCTAGAGCTTTCCCAGTTTGCAAGCCCCAGTTCCATCTCTTTCCCAACTCCGGCTTGCTGCAAGTAATAGGTGATGAGCCAGAAGAGCCGTGATCCTGGCGTCTGGGTGAGTACTTCTCAGGCCCCGCACCTCGAAGGATCCCTGAAGCTAGAAAAGCAAGTTCTCACAGTAGCGCGGTAACATCACTTATGTCTCTAAAATGGAAGACAAATCTGTGCACATTTCTGTATGTTTTTAACTGTGCAGGGAAGTAAACACACGAGGCAGGAAACATGGTTTCTCCAGGGGAGAATCGATTGAATGCGGGGCTGGTGCTACTCAAGTGGCACAACTTGACTTTCCAATGATAGGGAATCACTCATGTGATAACTCACGCAGTTAAAAATGAATTTAAAACAGAAGACGCCAAAGAAAGTGGCTGCTTTCTGCTGCTTAGTTTTCCTTCAGGAAAGATGCTGAGAACTAAGGGGGCTACCAGGAGGCTTTCAGTCTTCAGGTTACCTGCCCTTCCCCCAATCCGGGCTGGGGTCTTCCACAATCAACTCCCCAGGCAGGGCCAGCTGGTGCACCAGAAACAGTGCTGAGGAAGGTGCTGGTGGCCCGACTGCTGGTGGGTCGGTTGGGGAAGGAGGGGGCTGTGGGCCTCTTCCACCAGCACCTCCACTGCCACACCCCCACCTCACTTCCCTTCCTCTCTGCCCAGGACTCTCTTCTGATTCTTTAAGCTGAGATAAGACCGTAACAGGAAGATGAAAGCTTTCTTCCCAGTCTCAGAGTCAGTGTATTTTTTTGGTTAAACTGACTTGGAAATCAGTGTAAAAGTCCAGTGGAGGAGATGCTGTGCCCCCACCCCCCCCAATGGGGCTCTCCAAGGATGATGAAGTGAGCAGAAAGACAAGGGCCAAGTTGGAGGGGGAAATGCTGCTTCATTTAGTGTCCACGCCCCACCTTCTCTGCCCCACTTCCAGCTGCAGCACTCCTCAGCATCCTCAGGGGTTTCTCCCTCCTGCCGCCCAGGAGCCCGGAGGCCAGGTCTCCATAGGGACGCTTCCCCACTCCTCCTCTCCCCCTCATCCTCCCCTATGCCCATTCTGGTTCTCAGTCTATAGTAATCAAATGAAGACCCTGATGCTGGGAAGCTGAGCCACCTTCTCCAGGCCCTGCATCTTCTCTGTACCCTGAATCCCACAACATCCTTCTCCACACCTTTTTCAATCACGGGGCACCCGGGACAGCAGTGAGGAGGCCAGCTTCCCCCTGCCACCTTAAGCTCCATAAACCACACCCATTTCATCCACACTTCTATCCTCAGGCTATTAGCACACAATAGGCACTCAGATATTTTTTCAATGAATAAATTAATGATTGAACCACAGTGGACAATTTTTGAACTGATATTTGATTACTTTGGGGATACAGGTGCGCGTGTTGTGTTCACACACGTGTGTGCTTATGTGTATGTGTGTGCATGTGTTTTGACTCCCACAAACTGGTGCCTTCTCCAAAGATGGAGGCTAAGAGCAGGACCTGTGGTCCCAGCAGCCTGGGTTCAGACTGCACCTCTGCCACTCACTGCCCGAGGGACTCTGGAGGTCATGCCAGTTTCCTGTGCCTCATATACCTTGTCTGCAGAAGGAAGATGCTTCATAAGGTTATTGAGAGCATCAAATGAGTTAATGTGTGTGAAGGTCTTAGGACTGTGCCAAAGAATCCATCTGTGCTGAAGACTGTTGGCTGCAATCTTCATCATCACCATTAACATCACCATCATCATCATGACTGTCACTATCATTGTCATCATACCACCATCATCATAACCGCCGTCACCATGACCATCATTATCATCACTATCACCACCATTATCACTATCAACATGACCATCATCACCGTTATCATGACCATCATTATTATCATCACAATTATCACCATCATTAACATCATGACCATCATCATCATCATCATCTCTAAAGCTCCACCAAAATTCAGGAGGATCCCACAACAGATATTCAGTGAAATCCTATTGAGCTGAATTTGGGCAAATAATCAGAAACAGAAAACTCCCATTGAATGTGAAGATTAAAATTAAGGGGGAAAGGACGTATAAATAACATATGAAGAAGAGATCTGCATCTAAACAAGCCTAATAAATGGAAGAGATTTGCTAGTGGGTTTAAAATTGACAGGACAGGAGGAGGAAACGGCCCATGCATGACAGGGCAGCGAAGACCCAAGTGAGGAGGACTTCTGCCAGTCAAAGGGGAGCTGGCTGGAAATGAACAGGAGCCCATGTTTTGAGCCTATGCCGCTCCACGAGGCACTCAG
The DNA here is from genome assembly GCA_006408675.1 of Madoqua kirkii. Taxonomy (NCBI): domain Eukaryota; kingdom Metazoa; phylum Chordata; class Mammalia; order Artiodactyla; family Bovidae; genus Madoqua; species Madoqua kirkii. The sequence goes on along the minus strand of SJYC01089584.1, from coordinate 85,708 downwards.
CTGTGCAGATGGCATTTCCCGGCAAAATCTCTTTGCTGGAATGTTTCAGAGCAGACCTGTGGCTGGGTGCCAGTACTGCCACTTACCACGCTGGCCACCCTGAGCCAAGATTCCTGAGCTTCAGGTCCCATTTTCCTTATCTGTGTTGTGCAGGAGGAGGAGCAGGGAGCCTGGCGTGGGGTGGGGGTGGGGCACAGCAGGCTCTGCACACAGCAGTGACCGGCTGAAGGCATGCGGAGGAGATGCAGGGCTGTTGGTGGCACCCTCGAAGGTGACCTCCCAGGAAAATGCCATCACTCCTCATGGGGAAGCTGCCCACCAGGCTCCCCCGACAGGCTCATCCTCTCACACTTCACAGTGACCAGATGGCAGGCAAGTGTCCTGTGGGTGGGAGTCCTGGAGGCCAGGCTGGGTGCCCTGCGCTCTTTACCCGCCTTGGGCAGCCATGGCATGGACTGCCCTGGAGCTGGTAGCCGCTGTGTGTTCTGGGTCACTGCTTCTGTCACCTGGGGGTCTTTTTCCCACAGCTCATATTTTACCATTGTCTGAGTGAAAGTCACATTACGCAGGTGGCACTAGTGGTAAAGAATCCGCCTGCCAATGCAGGAGACTCAAGAGATGCAGGTTCGATCCCTGGGTTGGGAAGATCCCCTGGAGAAGGAAATGGCAACCTGTTCTAGTATTCTTGCCTGGAGAATTCCATGGACAGAGGAGCCTGGCAGCTACAACCCATAGGGTTGCAAAGAGTTGGACAGGACTGAGTGAAAATCTACTGGGATACCCTGAGAACCTTTACCTTGCTGTGGCCAGGCAACGTGCTGACTCTGGAGACAGAGCAGCGGGCAAGACTGGGGCTTTTAGGGGGAGAAATAGACTAATTTGATCCACTAAAGACAGCCAATCACAGAGTTGAAGAGCGTGGAAGAAAACTGAGTTGAAAGGGGGTCAGAGAGGCCTCTCTGGGTGGAAGGGGCTTCTCAGATCTGCTGAGAAGGAGTGTGGGCACCCAGGGGCCAGGCCAGGACACTCCAGCCCCAAGAGCAGGGGGGTTGAGGCTAGGCTGTCTAGAGGTGTAGGGATTTTATTCCTGGACAGGAGTGAAGCCAGTGGAGGAGCTTAGCAGAAAGAATCCTGACCTTGTGCTTATTAGAGGTCCCTCTATTGTCCGGAAGGCTTGCACACGTGACATGCTGTCCTAACCTGGGTGTAAGGGGGGAGAAGTCGGCGAGGGGAGGTGCTTCTAAAGCCCAAGTAATACAGCAGCAAACACAAAGCCTGAGCAGTATGATGTCACAGACAAGACACTTAAATGTGGAAAGAAGGGGAAGTGGTGATGCTGACGTGACTTCAGTGAGAAGAGAGAGAGGCTGGGCTGCCCGGAGAGGAGGGGCGCCTCTCCCATCCCCCTGGAGGCCCACCCGTTCTTCCTCCTCTCCCAGATATGCCCTCACAAGGTGGGGGCCTGGCTTTTGCCATGAGGCAGCTGGGAAGGCCTCCTTGAGGAGGGAGCTTAGGTACACATGTTTGTGCTGAGATTTGAATGACAAATGCTGGGAGGACTATCAGGGTGGCATCCCATGATGATGACAAGACAACCCAAGGACAGGCTGGTCTGCACGCTGGCAAGACCCTAGGACTCCGAGATGGCCCCACTGGGGAGGGTGACAGAAGGGGCCCAACGCTGCCCATGGCCATCAGCTCAGGGAGCGATTTCAGGTATGGCAGAGAGTCATACTGTGGGGGCTGAGTAACAGCACCCACAAATGTCCATGTTCAACCCCATGGATGCTGTGAAGATGTCACCTTCCAAGGCAAAGGGGACTTTGCAGATAGGATTGATTAAGGACTCTGAGATGGGAGGTGACCCCGGATTCCCTGGGGGCCCAGTGTTGTCACAGGTCCTCATAAGAGGGAGGTGGGAGGGTCAGAGAAGGAATGTGATGACTGAAGATTTTTGCTGCTCCCTGACCATGGAGGAGGGGCAGGGGGTCCAGGAGCCCAGATGCCTCCAGAGGCTGGAAAAGGCCAGGATCCAGATCCTGTCATGAAGCCATCATGAGGAACTACCTGCTGACATCTGGACTTCCAACCTCCGGAACCGTGAGATCATAAATCTGTTATTTTAAGACCCTCTCTGTTCATTTGTTACAGCAGCAAGAGGAAGTGAATACACATGGCATGTCCACTGTTGGATATTTGCAGCCAGGCTAGACAGACAGCTCCTAGGGCTCCCTTGTCCATGCCCCATATCTCTCATGCTTTCTGTGGCTTCTGAGAATCAGACCAGAAAAGAGCAAGACGACCCTGGAGAAAGACTCACCTGCCTCCCCTTCCCTAATTCTAGCAGAGAAGCTGCTCTCTGGGCCATGGTTGACTTTGGGGTGTGTTCACTGGCCGTTGGTTTGCATATAAGCCCTCATGGACAAGAGGCTGGGATCCAGGCCCTGGACAGACTCCGTTTGGTGACCATGACTTCCCCAGGCCCTTGGGTCCCAGACAGGCTGCCTCCTGTCAGTGATTGTGGCTCAGGGCTCAGGGGGTCTCTGTGAGGCTCAGGGTTACCTTGACTTTTTGGGGAGTCATAGTCCTAGTGCTATACCATTGATATGAAAAAAGGGGGCAGTGGGGAGGTTGCACCCCACGGTACATTGGCCAGGATGACCTCACTCTATGTTCCTGCACTTTCACAGACATTGTTTGCAGACAGAGACGCAGAGTCACTACACAAGGCATCTTGGCTTCAGCCTACAGAAGACACACAATGGACTGACTTCCCTTCTTGAGTCTCAGCTCAAAATTAGTGAATCACCTTCACTGTGTGGGCAATGCAGTCGAAATGAGCTGTGTACTCTGCTAATTAAGGCACGTGAGGTCTGAGTTGCATAGGCACCAACCAGACACGCATGAAGTGGTAACAAAACACACTCAAACATTAAAAAAAAAAATAGAATTTGCCTTGACTTTATGCAGATTTCTCCCCTTTTTACACCAGCACGAGTCTGTAAATCAAGGCCTTTGCCCCGGGTTGCGTTATAAACAGAAAGGCCGCGCTCCACAAGCAGGCTGCTCTCCAGCTGATAAAGATGCAACATGCACGGGAGGGGCTGGATGAACCTCAGGTGCACAGATGTTTACTCTACAGTTTTATTTTTATTCAGAAAGTGTGTGCAATTTAATTAGCTACTTTATTTTATGAAAAAAAGGTACATTTCGACTCCAAGAGCTTCTGGATGACTGCAGTAGATGGGGAGGGACCTTCCTGGTGAGCAGCACAGTCGCTCACCTCGATTTGACTGGACCTTCATCATGAAGGCAAATGTCATCTGGCTTTCCGTGGAGACGTGCCCGCGATGACAGGCACCCCACTGTGCTCTGCACTGGGTGTGGGGGTGGAGGACAGGGAAGTGAGCCAGACTGAGGCTCTGTTTTCATGGAATCCAAGTCGGGACCTCGCTCCAAGGCAGGAGCGATTCAGAGGGAAGTACTCCCTGGTCACCTGGCTGCGTCTGGTCCTCCCATTCCCTCTTGTGGACAGGGTGTGGTCCTGTGGACATGAGTCTGAGGAGTCTTGGGAGGAGCGAGTGCAATGCGTATTTGCCAGTTGGAATCCACCGTCTCTTTTGGGAAGCCCCTCACCTCCACCTCAGGTGGGTTTGAGCACGACAGGCCTTCTCCCCTGGTGCCATATTTGGGCTCCAAAGAGATGACCCATGTTGCCTGCCCCTTGGCCACAGTGGTTCTGGGTGGAACCCAGTCCTGCCAAGGGACATGGGAGAGAAAGTGTCCCCTCTCCTTCACAGACCCGACAGGTGGACGCTGTCCTCTCTTCCACTGGGTGGGGTGCAGGCACCACCTCACTGCAGGTGTGAGGATGGGACCAGCCGGAGGCCAGGCACAGAGAGGACTGAAAACGGATGGGAGAATGAGGAAGAAATGATGCTGTGATGACGTGAGCTCTCATCAGATGAATGATGGGTTTGGTTTTGAGTCCCTCATAACCCAGACATTGCACAGCAAGGAAGAGGATGACTCATGAGGAGGTCGCTCGACAGGCAGCAGGCTCCTGGCAGAGGGACACCTCGAGCTGCCACCTCCAAGGACCATCCTGTGAGGCTGGAGTGTGAATGCTGAGCTGCAGACCTTGTTTCTGACTGCTGAGCTGTGAACAGTCTCTCTGGACCTGTCGCTCATGGCTCTAAGCCCAAGCCGAGAGGGGAAACCAGAACATCCCCAGCTCCTTTGCATTAATTTGAAGAGGAAGTCGGCAGCTACATCCAGTGAAGTCACAGAACATTGTGGTATAGAATTTTCTGACAAAACCAAAAAGTGACACCGTTTTAGGAAAGCTGAGTCTGCTGAGGTCCACACGGTGCTCCTACATAGCTTCGGCCACAACCTTGCCTGCCTGCCTGCTGCCAGTGGACCATGAGCATGGCATTCTGTCTGGCTGGGGGCCAGCCTCTGCTCTCCAGGTCCTAAGTGTCACAGCACCCCGGAGTCAGGCCCAGCCTGGTGGGGAGGCTGCATAGGCACAGGGGCTGGGAAGGAGGGAAGTGGTTAAGATTCTGTGCTTCCACTGCAGAGGGCTCGGTTTGATCCCTGGTTGGGGAACTAAGAGCGTGCCGTGTGTGTGTGTGTGTGTGTGTGTGTGTGTGTGTGTGTGTGTGTGTGTGTTTTTAAAGGATAAGATGGGAGAGAAATGAAGACAAGCTTTGCCTGTTCACAGCTTTGCCTCAGGCTAGCTTTCTCCTAAGACAGTAGGAGTAGGGAAAACACTGATCAGAAATGTTAATTGTGTCAAGACACACACCTCTCCCTGCGTCCTCCTGGGGCTGCCCAGGGCGACCACCAGGAAGATTTAATCAGCAAGGTGGAGCCACTTCCTCCCACAAAGGCAGCTTCCAGAATGGTGAGAACAATGGCCTCTTCCCAAGGTGCTGCCCACATGCCCAGTCCACCAGCCCCATTTGTCCTCCCTGAGACCCAGACCCCAGCCCACAGCATGTCTGGGGAGAAGAGAGACTTGGCTGGGCTGTGGTGGACTGTGATGGGGTTCTTCTATTACATAGACCATCAACAGGCAAGAAACTTGCCTGGCAACAAAGGTAAATATCTCCTTGAGCTTCTTGCAGCCATCAGCTGAGTTTTCAAGGCTGCTTTTTAATTTTCTACTGCACTTTATGGTTCTTGCAATGACTTTCTGTCTGGGATTAAAAAATAAATAAATCTCCCAAGACCCTAGAGTCCCAAGGCTTAATGGGGCTAATTGTGGATTTGCGTTTTCAATCTTACAGATGAACTGCTTAGGGGCACAGATAAATTAATGTGCTTCAGACAAGCCCTCTTTCTTTCTCACCATTTCGAGCACCCAGGACAAGGGTGACACGTGGGTTTCTCTGGGTGCCAAGTGACAACAGTGGCTGCAAGAGCTCTGAGCTGAGCAGGTTCACAAGCCTCCATCTAACCCAGCTGGGATTGATTAGTGATGTTTGCCTCAGGTGAGGGAGGAAGGGGTTTGCACAGATGCCATCATTTTGCCAGCTGACATCCATGCATGGTGCTGAGGAGACAGCTAAGCCAAGTAGCTGGTCAGACATGCACCAGTGAAGCCAAGAACATGGGTTAGAGAACAAGGCTAACCCATCCAAGCTTGGTGTTCTAAGCACCAAGAGGTTCTTTATTCTCTCACAACCCTGGTGTGGAAGAAGGATGGAGATGGAGGGGGTTAACAGCATCACTGGTGTTTAACCCAGTGAGGATGGATCTGAAGTGTCATCTCGCTGGAGGAAGAAGCTTTGTTTTATGTTCACACGCACAAATGTAATAAATGTCAAGATGCAACCCGCACTGAGAAGCCGAGCTCCCAGGAGCTGTGCTCCAGTTCCTTCTGCAGCTTCAACTCACTGCCATGCCCGCTGCTTCAGAAGGGAAGCACGCACCCTCTGGGTCCATCCTTCACCTCCTCCTCCATGTGTCCCTCCCCACACCCCTACCATCCCACTCATAAAGGCTGATCCCAGGAGGAGCACTGTCTTAGAGCCAAAGCCCCTGACCATCTCCCTAGCCCCTCCCAGAGCTTCTTTCCTTACTCCAACCTCTTCACTGAATTAAATCCTATTTATTTCTGAGATCTCAGTTCACATGTCCCTAGGGAAGCTTGCATCCATCAGGCCATACTCATTTATTCCTTGCTCTGTAGAAGTCAGCAAACATTTTTTTTTTTTGTAAAGGGCTGAGAGAGTCACTATTTTAGGCTTTGCAGGGCATATGCTGCTGCTGCTAAGTCATGTCAGTCATGTCCAACTCTGTGCGACCCCATAGATGGCAGCCCACCAGGCTTCTCTGTCCCTGGGACTCTCCCGGCAAGAGTACTGGAGTGGGGTGCCAGTGCCTTCTCCAGCAGGTCATTATGGGCACTTTGCAATTGTTCAGTGTTGATGTTGTAGCATGAAAGCAGCCACAGACAATACATAAATGATGGACATGGCTGTGTTCAATAAAACTTCATCTGCAAAAACAGGCAGGAGGTCATAGCTTGCAGCCCCCTGCTCTAAAGAGTCATGTTCCTATCTTCTCACTGCTCTTTTTTCATCCCAAGTTTTGATTGTCTGTCTTTCATTAACAAATTCAAACTCTATGAGTACAAACTGGTGTTTTTTTTTTTTTAACCACTAGAAACACAAGCTGGAATCAAGAATGCCAGGAGAAATATCAATAACCTCAGATATTCAGATGACACCACTCTTATGGCAGAAAGTGAAGAGGAACTAAAAAGCCTCTTGATGAAAGTGAAAGTGGAAAGTGAAAAAGTTGGCTTAAAGCTCAACATTCAGAAAACGAAGATCATGGCATCCAGTCCCATCACTTCATGGAAAATAGATGGGGAAACAGTGTCAGCCTTCATTTTGGGGGCTCCAAAATCACTGCAGATGGTGATTGTAGCCATGAAATTAAAAGACGTTTACTCCTTGGAAGAAAAGTTATGACCAACCTAGAAAGTATATTCAAAAGCAGAGACATTACTTTGCCGACTAAGGTCCGTCAAGTCAAGGCTATGGTTTTTCCTGTGGTCATGTATGGATGTGAGAGTTGGACTGTGAAGAAGGCTGAGTGCCAAAGAATTGATGCTTTTGAACTGTGGTGTTGGAGAAGACTCTTGAGAGTCCCTTGGACTGCAAGGAGATCCAACCAGTCCATTCTGAAGGAGATCAGCCCTGGGATTTCTTTGGAAGGGATGATGCTAAAGCTCTAACTCCAGTACTTTGACCACCTGATGTGAAGAATTGACTCATTGGAAAAGACTCTGATGCTGGGAGGGATTGGGGGCAGGAGGAGAAGGGGACGACAGAGGATGAGATGGCTGGATGGCATCACTGACTCGATGGACGTGAGTCTGAGTGAACTCTGGGAGTTGGTGATGGACAGGGAGGCCTGGAGTGTTGCAATCCATGGAGTCGCAAAGAGTCGGACACGACTGAGCGACTGAACTGAACTGATGGTAGCCCATCTGATAAATGCTTGTGAATGTGGCCCTGAGCCTGGCACTGGAGCTGTGTGCAAGCCATAAGCACGCATCCTGAGGGCTGTATTAACACTGACAGGAAAAACCTCTTTCCCCCTCTCCTTAAACTGAAGAACAGGTAGGTTTGGCTCTGTCATTGCCAGCTTGTCTCACTGAGGGCAGAGCCTTGATTGAAAGGAGCCAAACTGGAGGAAGCAGAAATTAGAGACACCAAGCTGAGATGATAACATCTTCAGCCCCTGGATCAAGCCATCACTGAAGGTATTGCCTGGATTTCTCTGGTACTATTTTATATTAGTTACTTTGAGTTCAGTGTGGCCACTTACAGTTGAAAGAGTCCTAAATGAAGAATTTGATTAAGGAAATATGGAGCTCTGACCCCATTTTGACACTTTTCTAGTGCCTCAGTTTTTAATGTGGTGGAACACTCCATGAGTTCATTAATAGGCATCTGAGCCGTGCTGTGGTTATTCCTGATCTATCCTGAGGCTCTGCCATATTAGTTTTCCCCTCACTGGAACAATGTCCAGTTGTTTAACTGGCCACCGTTGGGGCATATGGCAGTTGGCATATGAGAATCTTGGACTTGGCCCCACGCCCTTATGGGTGAGGACAGCGCCTGCAGACTAGAGTGCACAACCAGCTCCTACAGCGGAGCTGTGAATGCGCCCCTCCATGGAAGAACTGGGCTCCCGGAGCTGTGAATGCGCCCCTCCAGGGAAGAGCTGGGGCTCCCATTGCCGGTGTCTCAGCCTCTGACTGCGAGGTCAGAATCTGCTCATCTGACCAGAAACCCCTGTTTCTCTTATTTGGGTCGTTTGCCGAGGCTCTGAGTTATCTTTTTTAAACTCAAACTGAAAATTACATTTTCTCTGTTAAATAAGTTAATAAGTTAAATAAGATCCACAAGGTTCCAGTGGCATTCACACCTGGAGACAGAAGTGGGTAGGGCAGTAGCTGGCTAGGACCGGAGGATGCAATTGTGTGTGACATTTATCTCCCCACAGTGATGTGAAGGCAGTGGGCGCCACTCCTGATGTGCTCCACGGTGCCCCCATTACACAAAATACCTGCACTGTATTCATTTCATTTTCCTCGTTGGGGCTCCTGTGCCTCACGCAAGCACAGCCTTGCTTGGTGGAGCACGCGTGCAGCTGTCTGCTCGGATGGCGATAGCATGAGATCCCCAGTGAAAATATTAATCTTGGCGTGGTTACAAGCAAGGAGATGCTCTTTTGAGTCTGACATATGGGCTGGGCTACTGAGCTGAAAAGAAGGGGAGGGTATTTTACCTCCACAATCAGGAGAGCAGGAACTTGAGGGCTCAGTGAGGGAGGGCCCCCAGGCCACAGAGGTCAGCTGGGGCTGCTGGTGAGAAGTGGATTCCTGGGGCACCGCCCAGGGTGGGAGACTAATTGGCTGGAATGCCCACCTGCAGACCACTGGCTTCCCTGTGCCCCCACAAGTGCCCCAGTCAATCAGCCTGAGGCTGAGTGGGCTCAGGAGCTGTAGCAATTAAAACTCATGCCTGCTGTTCCTCGAGGTAGGGTTGGGGTTGGGGTGAGGGTGCGAGGATGCAGGAAGAGATGGCGTGGGGAGGGGCATGGAGTTCCTGGCTGCGCTCGAGATGTTATCGGCACATAGCTTTCCCTTCCATCTGTCCTGGTTTGAGTGTATCACGATTGTGTCTGTGTGGAGTTTATGGACACAATCACAGTTGTGATATGAGGGAATTTCTTCCAGATGAGGACCCACAACACAGAGGCTGTTGCCACTTTCTCTTCTGCTCGTAATGAAAGGGTGGTATTAGCAAGAGGGTGTGTGGGAGGGTTGACTCAGGGCTCAGTGGGCACCAGGGCCTGGGGCCCCCTGAATGGCATGTGCCAGCAGCTCTGTGTGGCCAGAAGACACAGGCTGCCCATGTGACCCTAGGCATGCTCACAACTCCCTCCCCTAGCCTTTCCTCCTGATCTGTGATGGGTGATCACACACCAGGGGGACCCCACAGGGTCGAAGCCAGGTTCCAGGGTCATGACGTACTCTTGGGACCTCAGTTTCACTCTTAACGGCATCTAGCCTATCTTCCAAAATGCAAAACAGGGACATTTCCCCAGAAATCTCCAAATCCTCCACTTTTTTTTGATTTGTTTCTGAAATGAACCTCAAGGTAGATGCCAAAGTGGGTCCTGAGCACTGGGTGGGGCTCAGGGGTTGTCCAGTAATAGGACTTTCCCTCTCTGCAGTTACTAGGATGGCATTTTCTCCACTTTCCTTCATGATGGGGGTCTCACCATGATGGGGTCCCTCTCTGATGGTGGTCTCATTTCCCAGGTTTGGAGCTCAGCTGAAATTGGAACCCCCTCCCCAGTCAGCTCGCTCTCCCTAAAGGCAAATTTTGTGCATGGATGGGACTGCAGGTGGAGCCCCCATAGCCCAGGCAGGAAGGGCTCCTGTCCTCAGCTCTTTGTCTACAACAGGGACTTTAAAAACAATTGTGGTTGAAAATTCATGGCATAAAATTGTGCATCTTCACTGTGTTCCAGTGAACAGCAGTGTTATCTCCACACACCCATCACCAAGCAGAATCTTCTCATCCTACAAAACAGAAATGGTTCCCACTGGACGATGACCTGACTTTACCCTCAACCCCTAGCCCAGGGCACCCATGCTGCTACTTCTGGGGACCTCAGATAAGTGGGATCCTACAGCATTTGTCCCCCTGTGACTGCTCGTTTCAGGCAGCATCCTGTCCTCACGGTTCATCCGTGTTGGCAGATGTCAGATCTCCTCCCTTTAAAAGGCTGACTAATATTCCGCTGTGTGGCCAGCGCAGTCTGTTTACCCACTTCTCTGTCCGTGGAGCACTATAGGTTATACATTCTAAGTGGAATCGTACAAGAAGAGGGAACTTCTCCACAACCACCACACAGTCAAACACAACACACTTGGAAGAGGAAGAAAACTCCAGCTCTGTTTCCCAGGTGTCTAAGGTCTCCTTCCTTGTGGCCACCTGCAGTGTTGTGCACAGAAATGATGCTTCTGTAGTGAGGGGTGCAAACCTGTCGGGAGCCGCAGCCGCCATTGCGGGATGGCGCCGGTTTCCTGCATCCTGGTTCTTCGCAAAGTAGACTAAAAAGACGCATGCGCTTCCCATTGCACCAGGAGTTTCGATAGCGGTCCTGTGTGTACCTCCCAGGGCTCATGATCCCATTGCACGGGAATCAGGTCCACAGGGTCTCCAGCACGACTATGCGCCTTGATCGCTCGCCGGCAGTACGGGGGCTAGATCGGCGCTTGAACGAGCTGAGGTGTACTGCAATTTAATAAAGAAGGGGGAGATGTCGGGAGCCGCAGCCGCCATTGCGGGATGGTGCCGGTTTCCTGCTTCCTGGTTCTTCGCAAACGTAGACTAAAAAGACCCATGCGCAAGATGTGTCTCTTAAGGTCACGGATATGCTAATCAGGGATTCTAACAGTGTTCTGTCATGAGCCAATGGCAGTGTTCTGTTATGAGCCAATGGCAGTGTTCTGTTATGAGCCAATCAGAGGTTGACACGCCTCCCCTCTGGGCTATATAAGCAACCGCTTTCCCTGCATCGGGGCCCTCTCGCCACTTCCTAAAAGAGCTGTAACAATAAACTGCGTGTCAGAAGAATCCTGTCTGTGGCGTTCTCCTTATCGGCGAGGCGGGCGACCACAGGCAGATTCCTCACTGTCTGAGACACGGGGGAACCTACCTGCCACCACATGTGGTAGTATATATCACAAGTAGCATATATCACAGTATCAGGTAAATTCCAAAAAGTTTTGATTGTTTGCATTGTTTTCTTAGCTGCAAAAAATTGAAACTCTAATTGACAGTCAACCTTCTGATTAAAGATCGAATGGTTAGAGGTTTACATTGAAGTATAAATATTAATGTAGACACAGGAAAGTGCTCATATAATAGATGTACTCTTCAAAAGGTTTTCTCAAACTGCAAAACTGTGGAACCAATGTCCAGATCAAGAATCACTATTCATATATTTTCCCAGGAGTGGGTTTTCAGGGTCATATGGCAGCTTTATGTTTAGTTGTGTGTGTGTGTTTAAGGAACCTCCATGCTATTCTCCATAGTAGCTGTAACAATTTACATTCTCACCAACAGTGTAGGAAAAGTTCCCTTTCTCCACTCCTTCTCCAGCATTTATTGCTTGTGGATTTTTACAGTTTTATTGAGTTATTTATTTTGGCTGCACTGGGTCTCCGTTGCGGTGCAGGCTTTCTCTAGTTGCTATGAGCAGGGGCTACTCTTCCCCGTGGTGCACGGGCCTCTCATTGCAGTGGCTTGTCTTATCGCAGAGCACAGGCGCTGGGGTGCACAGGCTTCATTAGCTGCAGAAGATGGGTTTTAGTTATTGCACTGCCTATGGGATCTTCTTGGACCAGGGAGCAAACCCATGTCCCCTGCACCAGCTAGCAGATTCTTATCCACTGAGCCACCAGGGAAGTCCCTGTTTGTGGATTTTTTCTTTTTTCTTTTATTTATCATAGCCATTCTGGCTGGTGTGAGGTGATACCTCACTGTAGATTTGATTTGCTTTTCTCTAAAATTTACAGTGTTGACCATCTTTTCATGTGCCTCTTGGCCATCCTTCTCTTTTCAGAAATGTCTATATAGGTCTCCTGCCCGTTTGTTGATTGGGTTGCTTGTTTTGGTGCTGTTAAACATCATAAAAGTGGAGGTGAAAGTCTCTCAGTCATGTCTGACTCCTTGAGACCCCACGGACTGTAAAATCCATGGAATTCTCCAGGCCAAAATGCTGGAGACGGTAGCCTTTCCCTTCTCCAGGGCTCTTCCCAACCCAGGGGTGGAACTCAGGTCTCCTGCGTTACAGGCTGATTCTTTACCAACTGAGCCACAAGGGAAGCCCAAGAAAACCAGAGTAGGTAGCCTTTGCCTTCTCCAGGGGATCTTCCTGACCCAGGAATCGAACCATATACCTGCACTGCAGGCAGATTCTTTACCAACTGAGCTATCAGGGAAGTGTTTTCAAATTTTGGAAACGAATCCCGTCAGTCACATCATCTGAAATATTTTCTCCCAGTCTGTGGGTTTTCTTTTCATTTTGCTTATTGTTTCCCTTGCTATGCAAAAGCTTTTGATTTTAAGTAGGTAATATTTGTTCATTTTTGTTTATATTTCCATTATTCTGGGAGATGGATTTTAAAAGATGTTACCATGATTTGTATCAGAGAGCGTTCTGCCTATGTTTTTCTCTAGGAGTTTAAGGATACATGCACACCAGTGTTCAATGCAACACTGTTTACAGTAGCCAAGAAATGGAAGCAACCTAAATGTCCATTGACAGAAGAATGGAAAAGGAAGATGCAGTATATTTATACAATAGGATATTAGCCACTAAAATGAATGAAATAATGCTATTTGCAGCAGTATGGATGGACCTAGAGATTGTCACACTAATTGAAGTCAGACAGAAAGAAGAAGCATCATATGACATTTCTTATGTATGGAATCTAAAATGAAATGACACAAATGAGCTTACTTACAAAACAGAAAGAGACTCACAGACAATGAACTTACAGTTGCCAGAGGGGAAAGATGGGGGAGGGATAGTTAGGGAGTTTGGAAAGGACATGTGAGGACTGCTGTTTTTAAAATGAATAACCACCAAAGACCTGTGCATAGCACATGGAACTCTGCCCAGTGTTATGTGGCAGCCTGGACAGGAGGGTAGTCTGGAGGAGAATGGATTCATGTCTACGTATGACTGAGGTCCTTTGTTGTTCACTTGAAGCCTCTTGATGAGGGTGAAAGAGGAGAGTGAAAAAGCTGGTTTAAAACTCAGCATTCAAAAAGCTAAGATATGGCATCCAGCCCCATTTCTTCATGTTAAGTAGAAGGGAAGAAGGGAAGAAATTGGAAGCAGTGACAGACTGTATTTTCTTGGGTTCCAAAATCACTGCAGACAGTGACTGCAGCCATATATTTAAAAGATGCTTGCTCCTTGGAAGAAAAGCTATGACAAACCTAGACAGTGTATCAAAAAGAAGAGATATCACCTTGTTGACAAAGGTCTGTATAGTCAAAGCTATGGTTTTTCCAGTAGTCATGCACGGATGTAAGAGTTGGACCATAAAGTAGGCTTAGTACCCAAGGACTGATAGTTTGGGGACATGACTTACTGACTGACAACAGCTGTTTCCTCCCACTGTTACAGTTTGTGTAAACTCTGTTTGGGAGAAAAGGCCAGGGTGTTGTAGTCTCCTATTCTGTGCTTAAAGTTTTTCAAATCAAGTCTCAAGACGTTTTTCATGATAAATAGTTTCAAAGCCAGATAGTCTATGTTTCTTGGCATAGTATCTAATCTATTTCCTGTTAAATACACAACCTCTATGCTGTAGTGAAGACAATTTCTCTGTCTCACTCATTTCTTATTTATCCATTTAATTGTTCATTTTTTCCCTCAAAATATATATTTTTTTGGCTGGAAAAAATAAAACAAGACTGCTGTAGTTATGCTAATGAAATGGGGTTGGTGGTTAGAGTGGATGCCTGCGGCTAAAGCAGAGCTGGGCCTGCTAGGCTGGTCTGGAAACACACCTGAGGACTGGTCAGTTTTCCAGGCTTGCATCACATCTTTTCTTTGCTCTGCATTTCTACATCATTCTCCAATCTACAGACTGAAATCCTTAAACAGTAAAGGAAACTGTAAACAAAACAAAAAGACAGCCAATAGAGTGGGAGAACTTTATCTACAGACAATGCAACCAACAAGGGATTAGTCTCCAAAATTTACAAACAGCTCATGAAGCTCATATTAAAAACAAACAAACAAACAAAAAATCAAACAACTCAATCAACAAATGGGCAGACCTAGACATTTCTCCAAAGAAGATATACAGATGGCTAAGAGGCACACAAAAAGATGCGCAATATCTCTAATTATTAGAAAAATACAAATCAAAACTGCAATGTGCTATCACCTTGCACCAGTCAGAATAGCCATCATCAAATAATTTACAAACAATAAATGCTGTTGGTGGGAGGTAAACTGATACAGTCACTATGGAGAACAGTATGCAGTTTCCTTAAGAAATTAAAAATTGAGTTAGCATAAAATCCAGCAACCCCACTCTTGGTCATATATTCATAGAAACATGTGGTTTCAAAGTATTCATGCACCACAAAGTTCATTGTAGCACTATTTACAATAGCCATTATGGCAGCAACTTAAATGTCCATCAATAGGTGAATGAATAAAGAAGATGGCCCTGGGATTCTCTAAGCAAGAACACTAGAGTGGGTTGCCATTTCCTTCTCCAATGCATAAAAATGAAAAGTGAAAGTGAAGTCACTCAGTCATCTGACTCTTAGAGACCCCATGGACTGCAGCCTACCAGGCTCCTCCATCCACGGGATTTTCCAGGCAAGAGTACTGGAGTGGGGTGCCATTGCCTTCTCCGGGTACATACATATAATGGAGTATTACTCAGCCATTAAAAAGACTAAAATAATGCCATTTGTAGCAACATGGATGAACCTAGAGATTAAGAAGAAAGACAAATATAATATTATATCACTTACATGTGGAATCTTAAAAAAAAAAGTAAAAGTGAACTTACAAACAGAAATAGACTCACAGACTTAGAGAATTAACTTATGGTTACCAAGCAAAGGGTGAGGAGGAAGGATAGTCTGGCAGTTTTGTATTAACATGCATACACTGTTATATTCTGAATTTTACCTTTTATCATTAAAAATATTCATCTTTGTTTCATTTTAAATAAATTTTAAAAATAGATAACCAGAGACCTACTGTATAGCACAGGAACACTACTCAATATTCTGCAATAACCTTAATTGGAAAAGAATTTGAAAAAGAATAGATACATGTATAACTGAATCACTTTGCTGAACACCTAAAACTAACACAACATTGTTATCAAGTATGCTCCAATATAGTTTTTTTTAATTAAAAAAAAAGAAAAAAAAAAACAAAATGAGGTTAAGGAAAGATGAAGGATAAGAAATAAGTGTGATAAAACATATGTGATAAATGTAGAGTCTAGATAGGGAGTATACATGTGTTATTACAAAATTCTTTCATTATTCTCCCATATTTGAAATGTCCATAATAAACTGCTAAAAAGATTTTTTAAAAAAAAGACAGTGCTCACTCACAGCCTTGCTTCACTCATAGCCTAATTTGTGGCACCTTTCTATGGCCTATGGGCTGCCAGCTAGCTCTGTTTTTAAGTTTAGCTTCCTCAAAATGAGTTGTTGATTAACTTTGTCATTTCACAGACCTAGGGAATTGAAAAAATTAGAGTGCAAAATCACAAACTTAGATGCATGCATTGTGTTCACAATCTCTAGGCACACTGATACAATCATTTCTGCTTTGGGTGAGACTACAAGGAAGGTAAACTAGTTGACATTTTTTGCAATTTTAAATTTGCCTTCATGAGGCTTGAAGTACAGGCTAACTTTAGTGTTTCTTTCCTTGATTAGAGGTGCTTCCTGCATACCTAACAGACACCGAAAACTCATCCAATACCAGAGGCTCTCTGCCTCACCTACTTGCTCCAGAATGTCTGTGCATCTTGGTACTGAAAGAGTTAATAAGCAGCTAATGTTATTTTAAAAGGGCTAAAATTGTTAAAATGTATTCTCAATCCTCAGCGCAAGATATTTTCTTCTTTATATATATTTTTAAAAATCACAAGGAATTGGCTTTACTAAATAAGAGCAAGAAGGCTTTAAGTGGTGTGGTCTGACAGTAATTTGTATTAGAGTCTAGAAGAGCACATTTGTAATGTCTTGTGGTAGTACATTTATCTCTTGGTGACAGAAGAAATAATTGCTTTAGAGAGCATATCAGTGGCTGTTTAAAAATTTAACTCTTTATTTCCTCACACCTAAGGCTACAAATTTGAAAAGAGAAAAAGATTATGAGAAATAAAACCTAGGTACAACAGTTATAAAATAGTTATAAAATTTTGGTTACCATTAAAATATATACATGTCCATTTCAAGGAATGGTGAAGTCTGGAAAAGTAATGAAAATGCCTTCATTATAGATAGGTATATATTAGTTACTTATGGGTGTTACTATCACATATTATTACAATTTCTGCCTATTTTGTCTTGGGAACCGGGTTTTCAAGTTAAAGACACCAATCTAACGTAGTTTTTGCTCAAAGACGAACTATGTCTGGTAAGTTGTTAATTGGTCTTTACTGTCCTGTGTTCTCAAATTTAACAGTTTTAATGATCTCTTGACTACTGGCTCCCTTGTGAAGTCTGTTCATCCTTCTGGTCATTGTTTTCCTCTGAAAAGATCTGTTGATACTTATGTCTCTCCAGGTGTCCAAGGGCAGGAATGACATCTCAGTTGACACCATCAGAAAGCACACTGTTTGGGTACACATCTCAAACTAGGGGGATCACTAATTTATTTTTTAAGTGGATCACTTCTGAGAGTGAAGGAGACTAACAATCATGCTGAAAAAGTAAATGTCAATTGTCCCAATCAAACTAGGATGTATGATTACTCTTCCTCAAGACAGCCAGGGGAAAACAAAGGTAGAGGTGAGGTGAAGTCGCTCAGTCGCGTCTGACTCTTTGCGACCCTGTGGACTGTAACCTACTAGGCTTCTCTGTCCATGGGATTCTCCAGGCAAGAATACTGGAGTGGATTGCCATTTCCTTCTCCAGGGGATCTTTCCAACCCAGGGATGGAACCTGGGTCTCGTGCATTGGAGGCAGACACTTTAACCTCTGAGCCACCAGGGAAGCAACAAAGGTAGAATACTATTAAAATCAAATTTTTAAGTGAGTATTCCTGAATTATAGCATATAAGATTTAAGCACTAAAATATGTTTTCAGTTCTGTTCAGTCACTCAGTCATGTCTGACTCTTTGTGACTCCATGGACTGCAGCACACCAGGCCTCCCTGTCCATCACCAACTCCCGGAGTTTACTCAAACTATATCCGTTTAGTCCATGATGCCATTGAGCCATCTCATCCTCTGTCATCCCCTTCTCCTTTAGCCTTCAATCTTTCCAGCATCAGGGTGTTTTCCAATGAGTCAGTTCTTCACATCAGGTGGCCAAAGTATGGAGTTTCAGCTTCAGTATCAGTCCTTCCAGTGAATATTCAGGACTGATTTACTTTAGGAATGACTGGCTGGATCTCCTTGCAGTCCAAGGGACTCTAAATAGTCTTCTGCAATACCACAGTTCAAAAGCATCAATTCTTCAGCGCTCAGCTTTGTTTATAGTCCAACTCTCACATCCATACATAACTATTAGAAAAACCATAGCCTTGACTAGTTGGACCTTTGTTGGCAAAGTAATGTCTCTTGCTTTTTAATATGCTGTCTAGGTTGATCATAGCTTTTCTTCCAAGGAGCAAGTGTCTTTTAATTTTTGAACTGCAGTCACCATCTGCAGTGATTTTGGAGCCTCTACCCCGCAAATAAAGTCTGTCACTGTTTCCACTGTTTCCTTATCTATTTGCCATGAAGGGATGGGACCAGATGCCATGATTTTAATTTTCTGAATGTTGAGCTTTAAGCCAACTTTTTTGCTCTCCTCTTTCACTTTCATCAAGAGACTCTTTAGTTCTTCTTCACTTTCTGCCATAAGGGTGGTGTCATCTGCATATCTGAGGTTATTGATTTTCTCCCAGAAATCTTCCAGTTTCTGCTTCATCCAGCCCAGGGTTTCTCATGATGTACTCTGCATATAAGTTAAATAAGCAGGGTGACAATATACAGCCTTGATGTACTCCTTTTCCTATTTGGAACCAGTCTGTTCCATGTCCATTTCTAACTGTTGCTTCCTGACCTGCATACAGATTTCTCAAGAGGCAGGTCAGGTGGTCTGGTATTCCCATCTCTTGAAGAATTTTCCAAAGTTTATTGTGATCCACACAGTCAAAGGCTTTGGCATAGTCAATAAAACAGAAATAGATGTTTTTCTGGAACTCTCTTGCTTTTTCCATGATCCAGCAGATGTTGGCAATTTGATCTCTGGTTCTTCTGCCTTTCCTAAAACCAGCTTGAACGTCTGGCAGTCCATGGTTTACATACTTTTGAAGCCTGGCTTGGAGAATTTTGAGCATTACTTTGCTAGCGTGTGAGATGAGTGCAATTATGCAGTAGTTAGAGCATTCTTTGGTATTGCCTTTCTTTGGGGTTGGAATGAAAACTGACCTTTTCTAGTCCTGTGGCCACTGCTAAGTTTTCCAAATTTGCTGGCATATTGAGCACAGCACTTTCACAGTATCATCTTTTAGGGTCTGACATAGTGTAACTGGAATTCCATCACCTCCGGCTTTGTTCATAGACTCACTCAATGAAACTATGAGCCATGCCGTGTAGGGACACCCAATACAGATAGGTCACAGAGGAGAGTTCTGACAAAATGTGGTCCACTGGAGAAGGAAATGGCAAACCACTTCAGTATTTTTGCCTTGAGAACCCCATGAACAGTATGAAAATATCTTTTACTTACTTTTATTATAACCTGTGGAAGTGTGTGTGTGCTTAGTCATGTCCAACTCTATGTGACATCATGGACTGCAGCCCACCAAACTCTTCTGTCCACGGGATTTTTCAGGCAAGAATACTGGAGTGGGTTGCCATTTCCTACTCCAAGGGATCTTCCTTGGCCTAGAGATAAACCTGAGTCTCTTGTGTCTCATGGATTGGGAGGCGGATTCTTTACCATCACACTACCTGGGAACCTCATTCCAACCTATTGTAACCCAAAGTTAAACATTAAGTACTACATTTTATCTCCTCTAAGTGACTTGTGTTTAAAAAGAATGAAGAGTGTATATATGTATATATACTATATAGTTATACATATAGTGTATATATGTATTTACACACACACACACACACACACATATCAGTATGATGATGGTATTCCTTGATCTGCTTGTATTTTTTTTCTGAAACCTGTTAAGTTTTGCACAATGCAGGAACATAAAATTTTGAGACAGATTTATTTCCTAAAATGACCAGTTATCAAAGGAGGGGTCAGAATTCCAAACTAAAATTAACCAATATTCACTTGTGGTTGGCACAGAGTAGGGATTCAATAAATACTGGATGAATAAATAAATAAATGAGTGATGAATTCCAGCTTAGATTTTTCCCCCCTGAAGGACCTGTGGCAAGCCAGTGTTTTCATTTGGTTCATGCTGTTTCTTCAATTTATCGAGGTCACTTTGAATTCTGATCTTCTCTTCTGAAGTGTTAGCAACCCCTTCTAACTTGGTGTCATCTGAAAAATACTACCTGTATGAAATGTGTGACTGAGTTAAGCTAGGAATGTCACGTTGGATGGTTTCTTAAACTAGAACACAGCTGGAAATTATTACACAACCAAAAGCATACTTCATTTCAGCCTTATCAGGCCAGCCTTGTCCACATTTGACTGATTTTCCCTCTTATCATACATAAACGATCACTCAGCTTCTTCACTAAATAGAAAATAAGATGCACGACAGAGCCTCATGAAAATTAGAGGACAAGAAAGGTAACAGAGAATGGGTGAGGACAGGATAAAAAAAAAACAACCCTGTAAGCATACTTTATAAGTTATACTCCTGTGCATACCTGCTGGATTTGCTTCAATAGACAAGTCTTGACATATAATGTATAAAAACAATCTACTATAGATAGTCCTGTAGGGCACTATCTATTCTCTAACACATTCACATGTCCTCTCAAAAATTTGGTAGAAAAAATCTTTTTGCTGAGAGTATAATTCTCAAGTTCCACAACCAATTCACTATTTTGTTATCAATTCAGCTTTTGTTTAAATCAAGAAATAATAATAATCGCTCATTATGTTAAATTCAAAATACTTAATCTAAAATGCACAGAGAAAAATTTTTAGTTTTTTTAATAAATAAGGATGAATAGCAGGAAATAAGTCAATCAGTGACTATATATGCCTGTCTCTTATACACATCTTGATGCCATTGAGCCATCTCATCCTCTGTCATCCCCTTCTCCCCCAGCTACAATCTACTATAGATAGTCCCGTAGGGCACTATCTATTCTCTAACACATTCACATGTCCTCTCAAAAATTTGGTAGAAAAAATCTTTTTGCTGAGAGTATAATTCTCAAGTTCCACAACCAATTCACTATTTTGTTATCAATTCAGCTTTTGTTTAAATCAAGAAATAATAATAATCGCTCATTATGTTAAATTCAAAATACTTAATCTAAAATGCACAGAGAAAAATTTTTAGTTTTTTTAATAAATAAGGATGAATAGCAGGAAATAAGTCAATCAGTGACTATATATGCAACACAAAGGAAATAATAGAGATAATTATCTTGATAATTAAAAATAAGATTCTCTTTTGTCTATTTGATAAATGAGGTAAAAGTTGCCTCATTAGAGTTTATGTTTGTGGACTCATGTTACCACAGAAGCTACTAAAAGACACTGCTCAAAAATTAGTGGACTATATGTACATTTTGATCTTTCCTGTCTTATTCTTAAATTTAAAAAAGACTTTTACATTTTCTTCCTAACTCCATTTACACTCTCTTTGATACTAATATATCAAATAATTAAAATCTTAATGTTGTGCTACATGCCTTTTTTTCCTTTGAGGAAACCATGAAAATGTAGGTAAAAGACCAATATTTCCATGGTATAAGTTTCTAAAAGAATTCCTTTTATTTACATAACAAAGGAAAAAACCATCCTTCTAAAAGATCTCACTTCTAAATATGTTTAAAATTCCAGGAGCGTGATGTGTTTTAATAGCTCAGAACTGCAGTGGCAACACTCCCTTTGATCCATAAGTGGCAGTATGTGTTTGTATGAGGAGGTACAGTTGGCAGTGTGAATTCCCAATGTTGATGATGATCTGTATGTCACAGGCTTCATCTCCAACAATGCTATATGCAAATTAGTGATAGCTTCATGCCAGGGTAGAACACCATTCACCGAGTAATTGCTAGCATTTTTCCTGGTCATTCTACACATGGAATGAAAATAATAACCATTTAGGGACCTATTTCTATAAATTAGCAGAATAAAAGCATTATGTTGTACACATTCTTCACATTATTTTTATCACAATTAGAGATATTCTTTTTGATTACATATTTAATATTATATAAAATAGAATTTTAATATATTTTCAATATTTAACCTACTCTGCATTTTTAAAACACATTGATTTATGTAGTTTAGTGTATGAGAACTATTTAAAATAAATTCTGTTGCAAATTATTTGAAAGTCTTTAAATACCATAAATAGAATACATGACTATTAGATGTGTGAGAAATTATTCTGTTACTGTGGTAGTATGTGGACCACAGATGTTTGAATTAATCTTTGCTTCACCTGTAAGTGTCTGCCGTTGCTGAGCTTTTCCTTTCGATTTCTAAGAGGAACAAACAGGATAGTGGAACTAAGCGCAAATGATGGAAGGGATACCTGTTTCTCATGACAAGAGCTTAAAACTCTTAAGGAGGGAAATTCAGCAACAGAGTTTGTATATGAAGTGAGAAAAAGGTACTAAGAGGTGAATTAGAAACCTAGAAAATTTCTCTTATAGCATCTGTAGGCTTCCTCATTTCATTCAAATTTTCTCTCATTTGAGAAATGTAGTGATATGTACTCCTCCTTTTCAGTTTCACATGCAAAAGTGAGGCAACTGCTTCCTCCCGTACACAAAAAATGATTTGTAAATGCATTCTGTGAATAAAACACATTAAATGCAATTTGCATATAGTGCGTTAACACATGTGAAAAATGGTTCACACAGTACATTAGGAAAGGAACAAACAGAAGTGACTTCAAAATGCCTGCTATATTTATAACAATTTAAGAGATAACACAGCAATGAATTTCAGGTGCACTGGACTTAATTCTATGACAGTGTTTTCTTTGGAAGCCCTTATTTATTATTATTATTTTTTTAAACACTCCTTTGCCAATTGCAGTGTTACGCTGCCACGATTTTCAGAGCTGACCAGGAGGTGGAGAGCTCATGCAAATAAGCTCTTCTCTGCTGGCAGCCCACAATGACTGATTCAAAAGAACACTTTAACCCAGAAGGTGAGTCTGAGCTGAATATCACCAGCCAGAAACCACACCAGTGTTCCATGTTACGTGGGAGGTTGCCTTCCAAACACTATTTTGCCTTCCAAAATTCACTGACTCTGTTTTCAGTGACTGAAGAGTTCATTTCCTCCATTTTTTAGAAGTGGAAATCTCCATACATTTAAAACCTCCCAATCTTTAAATAAAATTTCTAGGCACTGTTTCTATTTCCCCAACTAATATAACAACCATTAACAGGACTATGTATGTACATTTTTATTCCCAGGCTGTCTGAATTATATATGGCTAAGTTTCAGTGTTTAATAATAAACGGAATCTGAAAGAAATATTGAAAAATATACTATGGGTGTGAGCCTCAAAGTTTTGTTAGGTTTCCTAGTGTGAACTGGCATATGATGTAATTTTCAAGAATAGTATAAAGGGAGGTATGTTGAACTGGCGAGATCCAAGTCCAGCAGTATATTATAACATCGTCATTTTACCTCAGATTCTGGTTTCCTATATACTTCCGCCTTTGGTAATTTACATAAACATGCATAGGCTATGAATTATGCATAAACCTTATTTTAAATGCAGAGCTTTCAACTCTCACAGTGCACTAGTATACACACCCATTTGATTGGCTCTGCCCTGTTTTCATTACTCGCAATTTCTTGGAACACAAAAGAGGTTGAAAAGGCTGACAGGAATGGACAGTATTTTTTCTTGTGTGTGGGGGAAATATTTGTTTCCTTTTCAAGGCAATTGGTGTTGCAAAGTTTTGCTGGTGATTATTGCTTCTAGTTGTTATTTTTTTCCAAGGAAGAATGCATTAAATGTCTGAACCTACAAAACAGCAATCACAATCAGATACTTTATGTTTTTTATTTTTAAAGGATGCTGCAGAAACTGTTCTCTCTTTGAATAAACCTGAGCACATGGCTATCATAAAGGAGCAAACATTAGATTTTGGGGGATGTCCCAATTATACTTTAAATAATGGGTAATCCTAAATCACTGATGGAATAGTTAGGAATCCAGAAAATATTAAAATTTTAGTATTATAGTTGGGTTTATTCAAGTAGCATTGAATATTCTGATTAATATACACATATGATGAGTCCTCTGCATTTGAGACATTGTATGATTACTCTATTTTCATATGAACTCCATATGGAATAATCTATCCAATGATATAAAGAAACAGATTTTAGATGGTTCTACTATAATGGTAGTACATTTAAAAAATCCAGTGCATGTAAACAGAATTTTAATAAAATATCTTTATCTCTGTTTACGAATTACCCTGTAGTTTAATATTAATACTTTCAATGTTATTAGTTAAATGTTTTAAAAATGGTGGGAATTTTCAATTCTGTTTCAACATCTACTTTTCACCGCTGTCTTTCATTCCTCCCTTCACTTTCTTATATACTTTGAGAACTTTGTTCCTTTGTCTTTTCTCTGCGTTTTTCCCACTTCTTTGCATAACTTTTCATTTACTGCCGACATTATTCATCAAAATATGCGTGCTATTGTCTTCTCTTTTATTAATTCTTTCTATTAGCTTATTTCTCTTAACATCTAATTAAGCTTTTATGAGAATTTCTTTCTCTTGATAAATTCTCTATTCATGCTACAGGAAAATGGACATTTGGCTTAAATGAAAAAGGAGAAGTCTGCGCTGCTAGATTTACTTGTGGGAGCCCTACCTTTGAGGACCATACAATTTTTATTTCACTCTGTTGCAGGGAATTATCAAGTCCTCCCTCTGCAGGTTTACATCTGAGATGGACACTTGGAGATTAATGAAGAAGAGGAAGCTCTGAGTTCATTTTGTCGTGATTTTATGTACAGCTTTCATATAGGGAGCATCTATTCTACCAAAAGACAGACTTAAAAATCAGGAAAAGAGGTTTGAAGCTGAAAACTATTTATTTCACTCTTTGCAGGGAATTATCAAGTCCTCCCTCTGCAGGTTTACATCTGAGATGGACACTTGGAGATTAATGAAGAAGAGGAAGCTCTGAGTTCATTTTGTCGTGATTTTATGTACAGCTTTCATATAGGGAGCATCTATTCTACCAAAAGACAGACTTAAAAATCAGGAAAAGAGGTTTGAAGC
This sequence comes from Madoqua kirkii, assembly GCA_006408675.1. Taxonomy (NCBI): domain Eukaryota; kingdom Metazoa; phylum Chordata; class Mammalia; order Artiodactyla; family Bovidae; genus Madoqua; species Madoqua kirkii. The sequence goes on along the minus strand of SJYC01089584.1, from coordinate 60,965 downwards.
TGAAAACTTAGGTTCATATTTAGTGACTGGAACTCAAAAGGGCCAGCAGCAAACTCAAAACAGTAAACTTTGCCTAAGATAAGAAGAGGCAATTTGCTTTAGCGTTCACTCTGAAAACAAAAACTATACTGGCAGACGTTTCTCTGCTAATTTAGAACAAAAATAAAAGAAACAGAACAGTCTTCCAAAACAATAGAAATAAAATCAAAAATAAACAATGGGAACTAATCAAACTTAAAAGCTTTTGCATAGCAAAGGAAACCATAAGCAAAGTGAAAAGACAACCTATGGAATGGGAGAAAATATTTGCAAACAACACAACTGATAAGACTTAATTTCCAAAATATACAAACAGATCATATAACTTAATACCAAAGAAAAAAAATCCAACCCCCAAATGGGCAGAGTATCTAAATAGATATTTCTCCAAAAAAAAAAAAAATACAGATAGCCAATAGGCACATTGAAAGATGCTCAGCATTGCTAATTACTAGAGAAATGCAAATCAAAACTACAGTAGTGTACCAAGTATTCTGGCCTGGAGAATTCCAAGGACAATATAGTCCTTGGGGTCGCAAGAGTTGGGTACAACTGAGCAACCTTCACTTTCACTTTTCACACTTGTTACAATGGGTATCATAAAAAAGCCTACAAACAACAAATGCTGGAGATGGTGTGGAGCAAAGGGAACCCTCACATACTGTTTGTGGGAATGTAGGTTGGTGCAGCTACTATGGAAAACAGTGTAGAGATTCCTTAGAAAACTAGAAATAAAATTACCATATGATCCAACAAAAACTATAATTCAAAAGAATTATAAGCACCCTTATGTTGATGCTAAGAACAGCTGGACACGACTGAGTGACTGAACTGAACTGACTAATGTTGATACCAGCACTATTTACAATAGCCAGGCCATGGAACAATCTAATGCCCCTCAACAGATGACTAGATAAAGAAGATGTGGTACTTTTACATGTGACCTGCTTTTACTGGCAATACAATGGAATACTGCTGCTGCTAAGTCACTTCAGTCGTGTCCGACTCGGTGCAGCCCCATAGATGGCAGCCCACCAGGCACCCCTGTCCCTGGGATTCTCCAGCCAAGAACACTGGAGTGGGTTGCCATTTCCTTCTCTAATGCATGAAAGTGAAAAGTGAAAGAAGTCACTCAGTTGTGTCCGACTCTTTGCAACCCCATGGACTGCAGCCCACCAGGTTCCTTCGTCCATGGGATTTTCCAGGCAAGAGTACTGGAGTGGGGTGCCATCGCCTTCTCCGTACAATGGAATGGAATACTACCAGGACATAAAAAGAACAAAATAATGCCATTTGCAACAACATGGATGCAAGTAGAGATTAATACTAAATGAAGTAAGTCAGAAGTAGAAAGATAAATACCGCATGATATCGCTTACATGTGGAATGTAAAATATGACACAATTGAACCTGTCTATTAAGCAGAAGCAGAAGCATGGACATAGAGAACAGACTGGCGGTTGCAAAGGGGAGAAGGCTGAGGGAGGGACAGAGTGGGAGGTTGGAGTCAGCAGACGTAAGCTTTCACATGTGGAATGGATGGATGACAGAGTCCTGCCATGTAGTACAGAGAACTATGTTCAGTGTCCTGTGATGAAAGAATATTATAAAAGGGAATGTATGTGTATATTTATGGGCTTCCCTAGTGGTTGGGCTTCCCTGGTGGCTCAGACAGTAAAAAAAAATCTGCCTGCAGTGTGGGAGACCTGAGTTCATTACCTGGGTTGAAAAAATCCCCTGGAGGAGAGCTTGGCAACCTACTCCAGTATTCTTGCCTGGAGAATCTCCATGGATAGAGGAACCTGGTAGGCTACAGTCCATGGGGTCACAAAGAGTTGGACACAGCTGAGTAACTAAGCACAGCACAGGTATATATATGACTGAATCACTCTGTTGTACAGCAGTAATTGACACAACATTGTAAAATCAACTATACTTTGATAAAAAAAGAAAAGAAAAAAAAGGAAAAGTTGGAGATGTATAAGCAGAAGCAGTCAACAATGTTACCTTGCTTTAAGAGAGTTATTCAACTGAAGTTTAAAATTAAAACTAAGATCTATCTATCTACTTATCTAACCTCTGGTAATCATATTTGAGAGTAAACAGTACATTTCTATTTAAACAACATCTTTGCCTTTACATATCTGATTTTCTTTCATTTTATTAAATAATGAGTATGAATGCTTTCATTCCAAACTATTTAACCAAAAAAAAAAAAAAAACCCACTAAAGTAGCATTCAGTGGTCTAATCACAGCCAAAACTTTTTTTGTGAGGTTTGGACTCCCTAAAACTACATAAGTTTGTGTAAAATGCTCATATCCAATAACTCAGCAAAAAGCCTAGTGTAAAGAAGATTCTGTAAGACGTGGCAGCTTTCCCACACTGGGGCCCATGGTCTTGCTTACAGTGGTCAGTTGGCATGCACTAGAACAGATGTCTCTAACTAAAACACCTGGAAGAGAATCCTTTAACTTGGGGTTTTATGACAACAACAAAAGAAGTTAAAAGAGAATAGTTTAAATCTATATCATGTAATGAAACTGCCTATAGTCTAAGACACGTTAAGCAAAGGCATCAACTTTTAAGTTCAATATAATTAGATTTTTCTATATTATTCTTCCCATTAAAAATCTTAAGCATCCATATCTCACTCTACACAACTCTTTCCTATCCTCATTTTCAAGCTCATTCTATTAAATCTGCTCTTTAGATTCCTAGACACATCATTTCTTGATTCCTGTTTCTTCATTATTTATCCTTCTTTGGGTCTTACTTACTTTTCCCTACCTGAAACCATATGGCTGAATATCTTCTCCACTGTCTCTCATTAAAATCTCAATTATTGGATGTTCTTAATGTTTATCATACCTGCTTAGCAAAACACAACGTTAACCAGTTCTTCAATGAGTCTTCTATGCTATTACTGGCACAGAAGTACTGCTAAATGTATCAAACAACCATACTTCAGTCCACTTTCAGGTCAGTGCAGATTCATGGTGTCTAAGCTTATCTGTCCTTAAGTGAAGTTCAGTAGTATTTACCCTTCATGGATGTTTCCTTTCATACTTTACTGACAGGTTCTTTCTTGGATTCTTTAAGTTAATCTCTTTCCATCCCTTACATGTTAGTACTCAGCAGGGTTCCGTCAATGCCCTTATTTGTTTTTCTCATATGCTTGTGTTGGAAGTTCCCATCAACTTTTATGATTTTAACTTCTGCAACTGTACTAACAACTTTAACTTTATATCATCCACTCTACACCTACCAATGCAAAACTTCAGATTCGTTTTCTTTCAATGAGTAAACAAATTGTTTACTCTCAAAGTAAGAATGAGCCATTAAAAGGCAAATCAGATAATGACATAATTCTGTCAAGATCCCCAAGTCCCCATCTTTACCAAAATTAAATCCAGAATCACCGTCTGCCTCTGAGAACTTGCATCCCCCTTTTCCTTCTGCCTTGAAGCATCCTTATACATACCTCACTCCTTGTGTTTTACAGTGTCCATCCAGCACTTCAGTGATCATTTTCTTGACCACTCTATTCAAACTATATACCATTTCCCCAGCCTCCACACACACATACTGCTCAGATTTCTTGACTTGTCTTTTTCCCTAGCATCTGTTACCATCAATGCATTTTACTTTTTATTTAATTATTTATCTTCTCTCCCATCTTCCCTCTCCCAGTAGCATATAAACTCCTGAGAGCAGATTTATTTTGTTGACATAGCTCCAGCGTCTATTATAGTGCCTGGGGGATGACAGATGGCTTACAAAATATTTGAAGGAATGGAAAGATCAAGGCCTTGGAATTGCAGAGAGTTCACGGATGATATTTCAGAAGGCTGTGCCCATAGGAAGGGACATTTGACTTTCTTAAACCTCAGAGATACTTTTAAGAAGGTGTCTGGATAAAGGGAAGCTTACTTGTGTGTCTCTTTTTTAGCGATTGCTGGTATAAGGGGAATAAAAAGGAAATCATGGGATCCACATTACATGGAAGACTATGCATTGAGAAACATTTGTGGGGCTTCCTTGGTGGTCCAGTGGTTAAGAATCTGCCTTGCAAGGCAAGGGACACAGGTTCAGTCCCTGGTCTGGGAAGATGCCGTGGGGCAACTGAGCCCATCTGCCACAACTAATGAGCCTGTGCTCTGGGCCTGTGAGCTGCAACTGGAGAGGCCCACGTGCCCGAGAGCCTGTGCTCCCCAATGAGAAGCCACCACGAGAAGCCACAACTAGAGATCAGCCCTCACTCTGGCACCTAGAGAAAGCCCACGCACAGCAACCAGGACCCACCAGAGCCGGAAATAAGATCAGTGAATTAAAAAAAGAAACATTTGTAGTAAGGAGGGGAGATAAAGGCTTTAGCTAGTTCATTGGCTAAGCTTGACTTCTTATCTCTGTTTTGGTTCAGAACCACTCTGTGATACCAGCCATGTGATATCTCGCTCTCTCCTTTCTCTCTTCCAGCTCTCATTCACTTATCAGTCTGCTCTCTTTTCTTTTCCTCCAGTAATATTCTTATACAAATATATTTGTCTTCCATAAAAATGACTGTTTCTGCATATCATCCAATCTTTGCAGGAGACTGATTCAATTATACTAATAATCTACTGGTATAATCAATTCAAAGATAGCCAAGAAAACATTCTGCCATTTCTGTATCCCTAGTGCTACTTGAAATAAACCCATCAGTCAAATAAAATAATTAAGTAAATGAAGACCTTTAAATCTAGTTTATTTTAGCACATTCCCTAATTATCAAGCGATTTTTACTAATCTAGGAAGTTGGCTGGAATCTCTTTCAACTCAAAAACAAAGCATGGAAATTGATAGTTCATGTAGCCTCATAGCCACAAATATTTTTTTCCTGTGCTATGAATGTGTAATTCTTTCTTGAAATTTGCTGAGGTATTTGGCTCACTAAAATCTTGTGGAAATGAATGCTGTAGATTTATTAGGCGCTCCATAGAAATGTATTTCCTTTGTGTTTTAAATTAGTTGCATTTTAATGTCATTGAACATGCCCTTGTTCTTGTTTCCATTTGTGGTCTTGTATCCAGTGGGAATTTATAGGGCTCAGATTTATTTAAATTATGCTGATGTATTTGATCTTTCAACATACAGTGCATGGTAAAAATGGGTGTCTGTCCATATCCATAAATGAAATATGAGGAAAAAGGCATGCTGATAAATTCTCCACTAAATCAGGTTTAATTAGATATCAAAAAGAGATAAAGCCAAGCAAAGTTTCCACTCTAAGTGTTACAGAGATCTAAGTCAGAAAAACAAAATAGATGTTCAAATGCAAATTATAAAACATCTTCTTGACTTTTATAGATGACAAAGCAAGAAAATACTTCTAATTCAGCCAATGCACTTGTTGAGCAGAAACCTCCTCTTCATTAATTCTTCCAATTTCACTTTATAAATAGCTTAGGAAAACCTCTTTACCCACCAAAGAGGTAATTAGGCTTGTAAAATTATCATCATGCTTGCCTACAATAGACCCTAAGAGTTAGAGATTAGTCCCCAAGGGCCATCCTGTCCCTTCATTCAGTGTCCCTAAGCCAGGGCCCATGTTCTCGCCACCCACCTCCACCCCTAACCTAGTCTCATGTGCACGGCTGTGAATTATACTGACACTCTCTTGGTCATAAACTCTACAGTGGCTGAATTCAGTTCTGGAGTTGTGGGCAAACTAGCTGGTCTTCAAGTCGGTAATGGCTGCCCCCATCCCCAACCAAGGGAGGCTGAGGAGAAACGTTAGATTTTGTATTCAGATACTTTTGGCGTGCATTTTTGAGATTTAAAAAATATATATTTTTGGATGGTTTACATTCAACTCATGCTCTGTTTCAGTACCAACGGCATTTAGAAGGGCATCAAGAAAAAAATTATTACTGACCCACATTTTGTATCACTATGTTTCTGCTTTTGGAATTTGGGCAAATAATGATACATTTTTGAAGGACTGTAAATCAGTTCTTAGGTTTATTGCCCTGGGGAACACTTGCTAATTTAAAGTTCAAGAGAAAACATTCATGACAGGAAATAATCTTTTCTAAAGTAAATAATAACCTTTTGATTTGGATTTTTTTTTGCACATATCAATTATTTTCATATGAGCTTACTTAAAGTGAGATATAGTCTTAAAAGTTTCATGGATCCATGAGTGTATGCACAAAAATACGTTTCCTTGTCACAAAGGTATACAGTGTCTCTTTTTACTTACTCTATGTCTGTCCACCCTTCATCTTTTTTCTTCCAAAACATCTGCCAGAGAAGAAAGAAGTTCCATTGAACAGTTTAGGCATGGGAAAAACATGCCAAGTATGTGGAGGAATGAATGTCGTATGTCCCTCCCATTTTATTTGTCCCCATGTTCACTCTTTCCCCTCATCTCACCTTTCCTTATACTTCAGCTTTTGGTGAGGGATTTAGAACATGACAGAAACAAGCAGAATTAGATGTAATTGACATTGCTAAAATTATGTCTGTGGGTTTTCTGTCTCTTTTCAAATTATAAAAACAGACTAAAATTTGAGGGTTAACAAATACGTTAAATGTTCTATTTTACTAAGAAAGTAGTAGTAGATGCAGTGTAGCATGACTGAATGCATTTTAACATTAATTAAATACATGGTATTCAAAACGCTGGTGGCTCAGTGGCTAAGGCGTGTCCAACTCTTTGTGGCCCCATGGACTACAGCCCGCCAGGCTCCTCTGTCCGTGGGATTTCCCAGGCAAGAATACTGGAGTGGGTTGTCATCTCCTTCTCCAGGGGATCTTTCTGACCCAGGGATTGAACCCACTTCTCCTGCATTGGCAGGAGCCATCTGGGAAGCTCTATTCAAAATGCTACCAAACTGCTAACAGAAACAACTGCAACAAGAATAGAACATCTACATCCCTTATAGATGTAGGTAGATAGTTCATTTCCCCAATTTCACTATTTCCTATGCTGAAGAAGTTTGAAAATCTTTCTGAAACTTCAGAGTTTCTTGTAACTGACTGATTTAGCACACTCTTAAGCTTCCACCCCTGGTGGCTCAGAGGTTAAAGCGTCTGCCTCCAATGTGGGAGATCCAGGTTCAATCCCTGGGTCGGGAACGTTCCCTGGAGAAGGAAATGGTAACCCACTCCAGTATTCTTGCCTAGAGAATCCCATGGACAGAGAAGCCTGGTAGGCTACAGTCCATGGGGTCGCAAAGAGTCGGACACGACTGAGCGACTTCACTTCACTTTAAGCTTCCACACCTAGATTTACGTTTCCCTCATATCTCCACTTGGACTTCCCTGGTGGCTCAGACAGTAAAGGGTCTGCCTACAAGGTGGGAGACCCGGGTTCAATCCCTGGGTCGTAAAGATCTCCTGGAAAAGGAAATGGCAACCCACTCCAGTATTCTTGCCTGGAATATCCCATGGATGAAGGAACCTGGCAGACTATAGTCCATGGGTCGCAAAGAGTGAGTGACTTCACTTTCATATCTCCACAATTCTTTAAAACTTTCACCATCAGTTCTGAGGCTCTGAAATTTCCTCCTGTCTTTCTAATGCCCTAATTTGTCATTCAGTAGGATAACCATACTCATCTCCTAAGCCACCGTGACAACTGCTCCTTTCCTCTATATCCAATATGAAAGCACTCTCCGTACAAAGCAGATTCCGAATTCTGGAGTTACAGATCTGTGTAAGTTTTCTTCCAGAACGCTAGCTCCATGCTTCAAATTCTATTTGGAAATAATTCCCTACCACGTTATTCTGTGCTACTGATTCTATCTCCTTCTGTGCCTTCTGGGGTTACTTTCCACCAGTACTCTTCTCTCCCAACTCACCTTTCATCTTTTGTCCACTGATTCCTTTTTTCCATTGCTATCAACAGTTAGCAGACAAGAATTGATGCTTTTGAACTGTGGTGTTGGAGAAGACTCTTGAGAGTTCCTTGGACTGCAAAGAGATCCAACCAGTCCATTCAGAAGGAGATCAGCCCTGGGATTTCTTTGGAAGGAATGATGCTAAAGCTGAAACTCCAGTACTATGGCCACCTCATGCAAAGTATTGACTCATTGGAAAAGACTCTGATGCTGGGAGGGATTGGAGGCAGGAGGAGAAGGGGACGACAGAGGATGAGATGGCTGGATGGCATCAGAGACTCGATGGACGTGAGTCTGAGTGAACTCTGGGAGTTGGTCATGGACAGGGAGGGCTGGCATGCTGCGATTCATGGGGTCGCAAAGAGTCAGACATGACTGAGTGACTGAACTGAACTGATACTGTCCATAAAACATTATGCCAAAAGGTCCTTGATATTTGTTCCTATCCAAAACCAAATGGCATTGACCGAATATGCTCATGAACATTTTGGATAGGATCAAATTTCAAGGATCATTTGGCATGAGCCAAAAGGTCTTATCAAAAAAAATGTTTCAAGGACATTTTGGACGGGACCAATTTCATGGAAGGCTACAAACATACTGAACACTTTGACTGTCCATAAAACATTATGCCAAAAGGTCCTTGATATTTGTTCCTATCCAAAACCAAATGGCATTGACCGAATATGCTCATGAACATTTTGGATAGGATCAAATTTCAAGGATCATTTGGCATGAGCCAAAAGGTCTTATCAAAAAAAATGTTTCAAGGACATTTTGGACGGGACCAATTTCATGGAAGGCTACAAACATACTGAACACTTTGATTCTGAAAACATTTCCTTTAAGTATATTTTTACAAATTAATCTATATTATAATCACTTCTTTCTTTTCTTGTATATTAGTTAAAGGTATCAGCATTTTTTGGTGCCCTCTACTTTTTGCTGTTTTTTAACCTGAAGACTATTCTCTTGGTTTAGTCCTTTTAGATGTAAAAATAACATCTCAGTTATTTCATTTCTCATCCATTTCCAATTTGAGAATATCAAACGTTTCTTCTTGGGAAATGCTTCTATATTGACTTTAATAAGAATAGCTAACACTCTTTTCATACATGCATGGAGTACTTTATATATCCTTAGACACTGGTCTAAGGATTTTACACATATTCACTTGAATAATGTTCCATTAACCACCCTTATTTCACAGATGAAGAAACTGAGACAACGAGGTTAATTACCATCCCGAGATCACACAGTAGTGGGATTTAGACTCAGGCTCTAGAGATTATTCTACAACTATCCTGTCTTTATTGTTAATTTCTGGACTGTTTTCCATTTACTACTCTTGTACTATCCTTTGTAACTATTTGAAAGGCTATCTATCAGTCTATATATCACAATTGCACAGTTTTCATAAATGTGTTCTTAAAAGAATTGCAGATAATTAAAAATCATATAGATTGAAAAATAAGTCTTCTATTATCTCCCTACCCCAATTCCAATGCCACACCATGAAGAAACAATTTGTTGTGTATTTTCCAGACTGCTTTCCATGTATTTACTTACAGGGATGGTATACACATTTACTTAAGTTAAAAAAAATATTTCCAAAAAGGGGATCATAGTATGCATTTTCCCATGAGTTAGCTTTCTTCACTTAATAAAGTGCTTAGGAATTAGGTAGCTTGAGTTTATTTCAGTACATACAAATCTGTATCATTCCATTTAATGACAGCATGGTATTCCATAAGATAAAAAAAAAAGTCAGTTAACTTTTAAGTTGTTTTCTATTTTTGTTACTATAAATAAAGATCTAATATTCTTATACAAATATCTTTGTGAACATGTGAACAAATCTTTTTGTAAAATAAATTTCTCTAGATTGAATTGTCAGATCAAAAGGGTATATCACTTGTAATATTGATAAGTACTGACAAATTTTTTCCAAAGGCTACACTAATTCAAATTCCATCAACAGTGTGCCAGAAATCTTATTTTTTTCAGTTTTTCTATCACTTCAGGTTATCAGCAATAAAATTGCCCACCCAATAGAAAATTGTTTTATTTTCTTATTTTAGTTTGTAATTCCTTGACTGCAAATGAGCTTAAGCATAGTCCTTATGCTTCCTGTCTTTCCATATTTTTAGTTCCATTTAAATAATTATTTCTTATCATTTCCTTATTAATTTATGTGAGGCAAATATTATTAATTCTTCTAAATTCGTAAATTTTTTTGTTATAATCCTTCAGGGGTATTCCAAAATTGGTTTTGTATTACTTAAGTTAAATATGAATTTGATGCTTGTTTCAGTAACAATAAGATTCTGAATGTGTCCCTTCATCATATCTATTACTAATCAAAGTCAGCATTCTGTTACACATACCAATTTAAAGGGGCTTGGCAAAGAAGGGGGCAACAGTGGGCACTGGAGTTTCTAGTTATCTGATCTGAAGGTAAATCATTTAAAAATACCTTCTCTTCTTTATCTAAGAAAATTATTTTCAGTAATAACCATAAGATGAAATACATATATTTCCTGCATATTTATGTATATTTTTCACACCTATAAAATTTGCATTTATGAAATGTTATACTTCTTCATTTGCTCACTGTTCCTGTTTTAAACATTTTGCTGCTGCTCAGTCACTCAGTTGTGTTGACTCTTTGTGACCCCAGGGACTGTGGCCCACCAGGCTCCTCTATCCAAGGAGTTTTCCAGGCAATAATACTGGAGTGGCCATTCGCTACTCCAGGGAATCTTCCTGAACCAGGAATCAAACATTGCTTCTCCTGCATTCGTAGGCAGATACTTTACCGCTAGGCCACTTGGAAAGCCCTCTTAAATATTTTAAGCACAAATAAAAATTCCATGTGGTCACAGAATGATAGAATTGAGATAACTCAAGTTCTGTTTGTCTTTATAATCATTGCACTATCATTGTTCATTTTGAGTCTACTCTTTGAAGGCAGCAAAGGGGATGAAGACACCGACAGTGCTGGAGGCAAGTCAAAGATCTGTAACCATATGAAATTACTCTCCAAACAAATGCATATAGCTAAATCCACACCTATATGGGAGGCAACTATAACTGAGGCTCTTTGAATTAACATATAAGGAAAATACTGTCTTTCTTTAGAGGATAAGTATTATGATTGTTCGTATTTGACATTTACATATAAAAACTCAGCCATAATTGCAATAGATATTAATATTAAAACAAAAGCAAGATTATTTTAGGTGGAAGCAAACTTTGTCACTAATATTGTTTAGAATTGCTTCAGCATGGTGAATAAAAAGCAAATCCACTTTGAGTAGGTTTTATTGATTCCTGAGACAGGAAGATTCCCTGGAAAAGGGAATGGCTACCCACTCCAGTTTTCTTGCCTGGAGAATTCCAAGGACAGCCTGGTAGGCTATAGTCCATGGGGCCATAAAGAGTTGGACACAACTGGAAACTTTCACTTTTCACAGCCACTATACCCGTGATTTCCTACACCTTTGAGATCTATTCATTCCCCAAATAGCTTGCTATGCTACTGAAGGAAAGAGGGGAAAAACACACAAATAATAACAATAAAGGCTGAAGATTAATGTAGGTTTCTCAGTACAGGTTCCTACTTTGAAATAAGGTAAAAGGAGCAAAGACCTGGGTCGTATTGTTTGTAACATTTCAGCACATTTCAGAAAAATTTTGACAATATAACTATTACAATAAATACAATAAGTCATATCTACCTAGACCTTTAATTTAAATAACTAGTTAACTGTAAATATCAATATATAACTCAGCAAGAAATATTAAAAAGCAAATATACTATCATATATTCCTTACAGAAATAAAACTTTCTCTGAGATTCTATTACTAGGAGGATTATTTTTTTTTAATAGACTGTCTATTTCTAATATTCCCCATTGGTAAGGCAATAGTATAGAGATTCAAGAAAGCCTGTGTGCCTTGGTGTCTTGAAGAACCTTAAAATGTGGACTAGTAAAATTCACCGAGGTTTATTCTTTGCCCTAAAGACAACTAAAAGGTTGGGTTTTTTTTTGTTTTTGTTTTTGTTTTTTGTTTTTTTAAGAAATAAGAGGATAAAACCTGTATGCTGCACCCAAATGTAAAAATAAGATTTGACTATTTTTAGTGACTGTGGAGATTTTGGAGGGGTAGGAATGAGGATAGCTGGGCTAGTCAGAGGTGAATGCTCCTTTAGCTTTGATGACTCAGTGATTTCCATCTTCCACATGCTGTAATACTTATTTATTCTGTTCTTCATCGTCACCCTGGGTGGCTGAAGTCCACAGCATGAGTTTCTCATGTAACAACTGCATGATGATTGTAGAATCTTTATACTTTCCTTCCTCATTATTTCCAATTCTGCCATTGCATCATCCAAAGGCTGCTTGTCAGTCTGCAGTCTCCAGTAGGGGAACTGAGTGCTTTATACAGTAGAATATGAGAAATTATGAGGCCTAAGCTGAAGAGGTTTCATTGAAGAACTCTTCTGCCACTGCACTATCGCTAACAACTTTATAAGCCCTGGTAAGTTCTATGAAATCACCATCCTGTCTTCCTGTAGCAAATTTAACTGGATGCCTATTGTAGATTCTTCCCTTTGTATATTAGAGACTTATCTCTCAGTATCAGCTTGCTGAAAAAAGATATTTGCTTGTTTGTCCAGAAAGTTATAAATGATCTTAGATTAATTTTATTTGGTCTTAAGTAAGTTGCATTTTCCAAAATTCTTCACAGATTGTTTTCTCATTTTTTGATTTTTTTTTCTTTCTGTTCAGTGCATCTACAGATGACTCTCATTTTCCAATCATATATTTATATGCATCTGAAAAAAGCATCTCGGTGTCAACACTATCTTGATTCTTGCTCTTTTCTTTCTTCATTCCATGATACCTCTGTATCATTATGACTGTTGTGCCTATTTCTCCTTGTACATTAGATATTTCTAATTATCCACCATAGCCACAACTCTGTGACAGAATCTGTGGCTTAATACCTGGTTGATTTTTATAAATTATCTGTCATTAAAAGTACATTTAACAGTAATACTCAAAATATTTATTTTATCAAATCTAAGATACTACTGATTAACCAAAGCATTATTTCATGTTCTAAGAAAGAAAACTCATTTTCAATAAAAATTACATTCCATTGATATTTAGACCTACAACATGGAGAAGGCAATGGCACCTCACTCCAGTAATCTTGCCTGGAGAGTCCCAGGGATGGTGGAGCTTGGTGGGCTGCTATCTATGAGGTTGTACAGAGTCGGACATGACTGAAGCGACTTAGTAGCAGCAGCAGACCTACAACGTGAATGGCCTTTAGGGCACAATGCTAAGTGAAATAATTCAGGCAGAGAAACACAAATGCAATATGGCTTCATTCATTTATGCAATATTTTTAAAAGCCAAGGAAGTAAAGAAGGAACATAAAAGAAGAAACCAAACCAAACCAAAACAAACACACAGTTTGAGAGAAGGGAGTAGCAGTTACCAGAAAGGAAGGGAGGTAAAGGAACAAAATGGGTAAGAGAATTCAACCTTATGGGGACGGCTGGAAACTAAACTTTTGGTAATGAGCAAGCTGTAGGGCACACAGAGTTAAAAATATTAATATACTATTGTACACATGAAACTTACATAATGTTATAAACCACTGTTATAAACCGTAATAAAAAGGAACTCTTTGACCTGATAGAAAGGTATATATCTGACATGCTTGGTCATTTTGTTATTCAAATATTCCAAATGATTCCAGTTTTTCTTTTTAAAAATAAAAAGTTTCATCAATATGTACAAGCTGCAGTTTGTAGCCTTGTAACAAAAAATGTGTTTTCCTGCCATGTACTACCCTACTTCTCGACCTACCTCTTCAGCAAGTACCATATTGAGTCTTTTTAATTGGTCTTTATTTCTAGGTGTTTTTCAATTTATAAATTTTAGGTATTGTTCATTTTCTATTATGTTGAGGATTTAGTTTTTTACATGATTTACATACTACTTCCTATCTGAAGGGGGCTTCCCTGGTGGCTCAAAGGTTAAAGCGTCTGCCTTCAATGTGGGAGACCTGGGTTCGATTCCTGGGTCGGGAAGATCCCCTGGAGAAGGAAATGGCAACCCACTCCAGTATTCTTGCCTGAAGAATCCCAAAGATGGAGAAGCCTGGTGGGCTACAGTCCGGGGGGTTCACAGAGTTGGATACGACTGAGCGACTTCACTTCCTACCTGAATATATGTCATAATTTTTATTAGTGACAGTCAATGTTTCCATCATTATAAGTATGCAAATATCACTTATTGCTGTATTAATTTGTTAATTATGATTATATTTCTTTTCTAGTAGAACATTTCTTCTTGTAGGAGGGGGCAGTAATAATTACTTCATCTCACCTTTGCTTTGTTTCTTATTTCTAGCTATCATTTTCTTTTATTTCAATTGGAGGATAATTGTCTAGCTATCATTTTCTGGCCACTTTTCCCCACAGATGTTTCAAAGAGCTATTAGAATTTTTTTTCAAAAGCATACATATAAAAAATAAAACAGTTATTCAATTTAACTTTTTTCTATGTACCTCCTTCTTTTATCCCTCTATTGCTTTGATTTACTTTCTTTACAGGGTTGGTACAGTACTACCATCTGAACACCTCCTTTCACTATCCTTGTGAGTAGGAATCTCTGTTTCCTCTTGGTTTGAGTCTTCATTTCTCTTCAGAATATACTGGAGTAACTGCTGCTGCTGTTAAGTCCCTTCAGTCGTGTAAAGGTTAATTTTTAGAAGATGTGTATTATGAAAATGTTCACATTATCCTTCTACTTTCTTGGTAGCTTACCTAGATACAGAATTTTAGATGAAAATGTATTCACCCTCAGAATCTGGAAGGTAATCCCTCACTGTCGGGACATTCAGTACTGCTCTGTAAGTCTGAAGGCTGATGCCATTTTGATGTCTGCCATTTGTATCTCACTATTTTCTTTGGAGGGAGAAGGCAATGGCACCCCACTAATTTAAGTTCATTTGTTGGTAACCAGTATTCTAAAATTTAAGAGAAAGTGACTTAAAGGGGATTGTTTTTTATCCTTTTGTTGGATCCTTGGTGGGCTCATTTGACTTTTAGTTCCAGGAGAATGTCTTCTATTAATTCTTTGATTACTTCTTTACCTTCCTTTCCCCTAATCTCTCTGGAACTCTTAATATTTAGATATTTCTGGATTAATTACATGTTATTTCTTATACTTATTTTTGCATTCTCGTTCTATTCTATCCATAACTAAGCAATTTTGCTAATTTAATTTCCTAATACCTTGGTTGATATTTTTCACAATTATCAAAGTTTTTATTGTTTTAGAGTCCCTTTTCATTCTTGATTATGGTTTCTTCAGAGAAATCTAGTATTGCTTTATGGATGCAACAGCATCTCATTACTATCTGGGCAACATAATATATATTCAATACTTCCTTATGTAGAGGTAGTCTAGTATAACCATCCCCCTCCCCTTCTTTAGCTCAGCTTCATTAAGTTCTAATTTTTTTAAAAAATCACAAAGTAACCATTTTAAAGTATACAATTCAGCAGCTTTGAATATGTTCACATAATTGTGCAACTAATACCACTTTCAAACTTAAGAACGTTTTAACATCTAAAAAGGAATTTCACACTCATCAGCAAAAATCCTGCCTCCAGCCCCTGAAAACCATTAATCTACTTTCTACATGTATGAAATTGCTTATTCTGGATATTTTAGTTGATGAACTCATACAGTATGTGACCTATTGTGACAAATTTCTTTCACTCATTAATAGCATAACATTTTTGAGGTTCATCTTCACTGTAGTATGCATCAGTACTTCATTCACTTTTATGCCTTAATAATATTCCACTGTATGAATACATGACATTTTGTTATCCTTTCAGCAGCTGATGGACATCTGAATTGCCTCCACTCTTTGGTTGTAAATGTTGCTGTAAGCACACACATACATGTTTTTGAGTGGACGTATATTATTAGCAAGTCTCTAGGGTCTATACCTCGAAGAAGGCAATGGCACCCCACTCCAGTACTCTTGCCCGGGAAATCCCATGGACGGAGGAGCCTGGTAGGCTACAGTCTATGGGGTTGCAAAGAGTCGGACACGACTGATGCGACTTCTCAGCAGCAGCAACAGCAGGATATATACCTAAGAGTGGAACTACTGGGTCATATGATAACTCGAAGTTTAACATGTTTCGAAACTGAAAAAAAATGTTTTCCAAAGTGGCTGAGCCATTTTATATTCGCACCAGTAATGTACACCAGTTTTACACTAGGTTGTTTCTGTTTTAATGATATAGGTTTTAAGAATTCCTTATATGTTAGGGATGACTGTTGTTTAGTCCCTCAGTCATGTCTGACTCTTTTGTAACTCCATGGACTGTAGCATGGGGATCGCACCCATGTCTCCTGCACTGGCAGGCAGATTCTTCACCACTGAGCCACCAGGGAGGTCCTATATGTTCTGGATACTAGAACCAAATACATGGCTTCCCACATTTTCTCTTATTGGGTGGTTTGTATTTTCACTTTTTTGGTAGTGTTCTTTGAAGCACAACTTTTTTTTTTTTGAAGTACAACTTTTTAAACTTTGAATAAGTCCAGGTTTTGTTTGGTTATTTGTGCTTTACATGTCATATGTAAGAAATCATTGCCAAGTTCAAGATTACTAATGTATACATTCATATTTTTTTCTAAGTGATCTCTAAGTATTGTAGCTCTTATATTTAGGTATCTGATTAAGTTTTGAGTTAGCTATTGTATATACGGTGTAAAGTAGGGGTCCAAATTCATTCTCTTGCATGTGTATATCCAGTTTTCTCATCAAATTATTAAAAGTATTCATTCCCGCCCCCCCACTGAAATGTCTTTGCCTAAACTCAATTAACCATAAATAAAAAATTTTATTTCAGGAATCCTGTTTTAATTACACGTATCTATGTATCATGGATGTACCTTGGGCTTGTATGATACAGTATTACTTCAGCTTTAAGTGAGTTTTGAAACTGGGAAATTTGAGTTCTCCAACTTTGTTCTTCCCCTTAAAGACTATTTTGGCTATTCTGGGCCCTGTGCATTTCTATATGTATTTTAGAACCAGTTTGTCAGTTTCTACAAAAGGGCCAAGTGGGATTTTTATGGAAATTGTACTGAATCTTGAGATCAACTTAGAGATTATTGCCATCTTAGCAATATTAAGTTGGCAAACCCACGATGAGAAATCTATTTACTTAAGTCTTCATCAATTTATTTTTACAATACATTGTAGCTTTCAGTGTACAAGTTTTAAACTTTTGTCAGTTTTATTTCTAAGTATTTTGTTCTTATCGATGCTATTGTAAATGCAAACTTTTTCTCAATTTCATTTTCAGATTGTTCATTACAAGTGCGTGGAATAAATAACACAGTGACAAAATATCTTTGTTGCAAATATTAGTTTCTAAATTTCTAAATTCTTAAGATAGAAAACTAGAATGAAAATTACTAAGTCAATGGGTATGCATCTTCTTCAGTAGTTCTTGAACACTAGATGTATGTTAGCCAACATACACAACTATATTTGTTAAGGTTGCAATTGGCTAAAAAATATTATCATAGACTTTCTATTGAACTTTTAAAAATTGTAAGTGAAAACAAGCTTCTTATAAATTTTAGTTTTTGGAAATTCTTTATTTTTTTTAATTTTATTTTTACTTTATTTTACTTTACAATACTGTATTGGTTTTGCCATACATTGACATGAATCCGCCATGGGTGTATATAAGCTCCCAATCCTGAACCCCCATTCTTGAGTTATTTATAGTAATTTTTGCTTTCCACTGCATATGTTAGTTTCACCATTTTTTTTCATTTTTAAATATATTTTTAAATTAAAGTATAATTGATTTACAATGTTGTGTTTCAGGTGTATCACAAAGTGATTCAATTATATAAGATTTTTATTTTCCCTTATCAATTCAGTTCAGTCGCTCAGTCATGTCTGAATCTGTAATCCCATGAATCGCAGCACGCCAGGCCTGCCTGTCCATCATCAGCTCCCTGAATTCACTCAAACTCACATCCATTGAGTCGGTGATGCCATCCAGCCATCTCATTCTCTGTCGTCCCCTTTTCCTCCTGCCCTCAATCCCTCCCAGCATCAGGGTCTTTTCCAGGGAGTCAACTCTTCACATGGGGTGGCCAAAGTACTGGAGTTTCAGCTTTAGCATCATTTCTTCCAAAGAACATTTAGGACTGATCTCTTTCAGAATGGACTGGTTGGATCTCCTTGCAGTCCAAGGGACCCTCAAGAGTCTTCTCCAACACCACAGTTCAAAAGCATCAATTCTTTGGCTCTCAGCCTTCTTCACAGTCCAACTCTCACATTCATACATGACTACTGGAAAAACCATAGCTTTGACTAGATGGACCTTTGTTGGAAAAGTAATGTCTCTGCTTTGGAATATGCTATCTAGGTTGGTCATAACTTTCCTCCCAAGGAGTAAGCATCTTTTAATTTCATGGCAGCAATCACCATCTGCAGTGACTTCGGAGCCCCCAGAAATAAAGTCTGACACTGTTTCCTCATTTATTTCCCATGAAGTGATGGGACCAGATGCCATGATTTTCATTTTCTGAATGTTGAGCTTTAAGCCAACGTCTTCACTCTCCACTTTCACTTTCATCAAGAGGCTTTTTAGTTCTTCTTCATTTTCTGCCATAAGGGTGGTGTCATCTGCATATCTGAGGTTATTGATATTTCTCCTGGCAATCTTGATTCCAGCTTGTGTTTCTTCCAGTCCAGTGTTTCTCATGATGTACTCTGAATATAAGTTAAATAAGCAGGGTGATGATATACATCCTTGACATACTCCTTTTCCTATTTGGAACCAGTCTGTTGTTCCATGTCCAGTTCTAACTGTTGCTTCCTGACCTGCATATAGGTTTCTCAAGAGGCAGGTCAGGTGGTCTGGTATTCTCATCTCTTTCAGAATTTTCCAGTTTATTGTGATCCACACAGTCAAAGGCTTTGGCATAGTCAGTAAAGCAGAAATAGATGTTTTTCTGGAACTCTCTTGCTTTTTCGACTTTTTTTTTTGCTTTTTTTTTTCCTTTAGCTCCGAGAGGAGCTACCCCATGTCTGAGGTCAGGGGTGGTGGCCGAGAGGAGCTACCCTACACCCGAGGCCATGGAGGAGCTACCCCACGTCCAAGGAGCTGTGCCTGCGCAGGGAGAGCCGAGAGGAACTACTCCATGTTCAAGGTCAGGAGGGGCGGCAGTGAGGAAATACTCCTCGTCCAAGGTAAGGAGCAGCAGCTGCGTTTTGCTGAAGCAGCCATGAAGAGATACCCCACGTCCAAGGTAAGAGAAACCTAAGTAAGATGGTGGGTGTTGCAAGAGGGCATCAGAGAGCAGACACACTGAAACCATAATCATAGAAAACTAGTCAATCTGATCACACAGACCACAGCCTTGTTTAACTCAATGAAACTAAGCCATGCCCTGTGGTGCCACCTAAGACAGGTGAGTCATGATGGAGAGCTCTGACAGAATGTGGTCCACTGGAGAAGGGAATGGCAAACCACTTCAGCATTCTTGCCTTGAGAACCCCATGAACAGTATTTTCCTGTATAGATTATTACAAAAATATTGAGTATAGTTCTCTGATACAGTAGGTCCTTATTGATTATCTATTTTATATATAGTAATGTATATATCAATATGTTAATCCCAAACTTATCCTTGTCCTCATTTCTCCTTTGGTAACAGTAAGTTTGTTTTCTATATCTGTGGGCCTATTTCTATTTTGTATAAAAGTTCATTTTATCATGTTTTTGATTTCACATATGCTGTCAGGTGATATTTGTCTTCCTCTATTCCAGCTTACTTTCACTTCGTATGATAATCTCTCGGTCACTGCAAATACAGTGCTGCATTCATTTTTATTGCTGAGTAATATTCCATAGTGTATATATACCCCATCTTTATCCACTCATCTGTCAACGGACATTTAGTTTGCAGTCTCTAACAAACTACCAATAGCATTTTTCACAGAACTAGAACAAAAAGTCTTGAATTTGTATGGAAACACAAAAGACTCCAGATAGCCAAAGCAATCTTGAGGAAGAAAAATGGAGCTGAAGGAATCAGGCTCCCAGACTTCAGATGATATCCTACAAAGCTACACAAATCAAAGCAGTATGGTACTGGCACAAAAGCAGAACATGGATCAACGTAACAGAATACAAAGCTGAGAAATACACCCACACTATCAACAAAGGAGGTAAGAATATGTATATGTGGAGAAAAGACAGTTTCTTCAGTAAGTGTGTTAGGAAAACTAAACAGCTACATGTAAAGAATGAAATTATAACATTCTCTAATACCATATACAAAAATAAACTCAAATAGCTTTAATTTTATCATAGCTTTTGAATTGCTCTTCCTTATACTCTTGCCATCTACTGGGCTATTCTCAACTCAGCAACTAAACATTCTATTCAAATGTAGCTCAGCCCTGGTCACCCCTTAGGGTAAAATGCTCCACTGGTTTGTCATTTCATTCAGAGGAAAGCACTTGCAATGGCCTATGTGATGTGAGTCCATTGCCATTCTACTCTACTCCTGCTATTTGCTGTTATGACTCTGTTCCTCATAAACTCCCCCTTAACTGTGCTGGTTTTCCTTCCATTCCTTCAAACCTCTCAGGGCTCCTGTATATCTATCTCACGGCTTCAGTGTCCTCTACCTGGAGTATTCCTCTTCAGATTTCATGATTGGCCCTTCATGTCCTTTAAGTCTAGGTTCAAATGTCACTCTCTCAGTAAGACCTTCCTTGCAATCCCAATTTAAAATTATAGGCACCCTCAGTTTTTGTTGATATTGCATTAAGTCTACAGAATTATTCTCAAAAATGTAATTTTTACAATAATATTCAGTTTTCTTACTGGGGAGGAGGTATGCTTTTCCATTTATTCAAATCTCTAACATTATGTGTAAGGTTTTCTTCACAAATATCCTGTTTTTTAAAAGTTTATTCTTAGATACTTATTTCTTGTGGCAGCAGTTGTTTTTGATAAGCTTTTTATTATACTACATTCTCTTCCATGTTATTTGTGTTCTATGGGAAAACTATTTTTATATATCTATCTTCCAACTAGTTTTAAATTCAATTAATTTTAATTTTAAGTGACTTTCTTATTTTCTGACATATAGTCAGATAATATGCAAGTAATAATTTGGTTCATCTTTTCCATTACAATGTTTCTTATTTTTGTTTTATATTTTACTGTATTGTAAGAACTTACAGCTTGCTCTTTGGAAGAAAAGCTATGACAAACTTAGACAGCATTTTAAAAAACAAAGATATCACATTACCAACAAAGGTCTGTGTAGTGAAAGCTATGGTTTTTCCAGTAGTCATGTATTGATGTGAGAGTTGGACCATCAGGAAGGCTGAGTGCCCAAGAATTGATGCTTTCAAACTGTGGTACTGATGAAGACTCCTGAGAGTCCCTTGGACAATAAGATCAAACCAGTCAATCTTAAATAAAATTGACCCTGAATATTCACTAGAAGGACTAATGCTGAAGCTGAAACTCCAATATTTTGGCCATTTGATGGAAAGAGTCAACCCATTGGAAAAGACCTTGATGCTGGAAAAGATTGAGGGCAGGAAGAGAAGAGGTGACAGATGATAAGATGGTTGGATGGCATCGCCAACACAATGGACATGATCTTGAGCAAACTCTAGGAGATAGTGAAGGACAGGGAAGCCTGGGGTGCTGCAGTTCATGGGGTCTCAAAGAGTCGGACACAACTTAGTGCCTGAACAACAAGAACTTCCAGAATAATGTTAGAAATAATTTCAGAAGAAGTGGGGTTCCCTTATTAGAAAGAAAAAAAGACACAAACAAGTTTTTAGAGTGCTAGAAATTGTCCCAGGCATGGGGGAGTCTGGTGGGCTGCCGTCTATGGGGTCACGCAGAGTTGGACACAACTGAAGCGACTTAGCAGCAGCAGCAGAAATCGTCTACAAAACTAATATATAACCTCTTTAAAATCACTGAAGAGCTATACATAGAAAGAACACCAAAAAAATCCTTCCAAGGGTCAAGGAATTGGAGGATGTTTTTCTTATTTGGGCTTCCCTGGTGGCTCAGACAGTAAAGCGTCTGCTTGCAATGTAGGAGACCTGGGTTCAATTCCTGGGTTGAGAG
Source organism: Madoqua kirkii (assembly GCA_006408675.1). NCBI lineage: Eukaryota > Metazoa > Chordata > Mammalia > Artiodactyla > Bovidae > Madoqua > Madoqua kirkii. The sequence goes on along the minus strand of SJYC01089584.1, from coordinate 38,792 downwards.
GATCCCCTGGAGAAGGAAATGGCAACCCACTCTAGTGCTCTTGCCTAGAAAATCCCACAGACAGAGGAGACTGGTAGGCTACATTCCATGGGGTCACAAAAAGTTGGAGACAACTGAGTGACTTCACTTTTCTTACTTGGGATTAGTGCTGAGGTTACGGTTAAACAGGCAGAGAAGTGAAATTGCTATGAAAGGTCAGTTTTAAGTGGGATAAGGTGAAATCAGTTAAGATTCTGACAAACTATGGGCTGACATGCTGGCTTTAAATCTAGTGGAGCCCCACATGCAGATGTAATCCTCTCTGTCAAAAGTTTCACATGACAATTTTGTGGACAAAGTAGGGGCTGGGGAGCAGAAGGGGAACACGAAAGAGATCATGTGGTCTGGTAGTTGCAGTCTTACAGAGTGGAAAAGTCTCCAGATTTAGTCTTCAAACTCACTATTCCATGGTCTCAACTACCAGGCATTAGGAAAAATAGAATAATGGAATCATTCATTCCCCTCCCATCAGTCTCTCACTCTTGATACCAAGGGAAAGAATTTCTACAACTCTGAAGTTTCTTCTCAAAAGGTAGAGGCTGATCACATTAATAAAGCATTGTGGACCAGAACTTGACTGTGCTTGAGGCCTGTTTCAAAATTAACTGGCTTGTTTTTATCAAGGAATTCATGAGGCTTAAGTTGGAACTCAAAGAATAAAACAAATAAAGCATTATGAGCTCAGCAGTAAAACTAACCGATAGCCAGGGCTCAGAATGTACGTTTTAATTTAACATTTGTTTCAAACTAAATTTCCTAATAGACAAAGTATTCATCAGTATTTTAGATCTGATTCTCTGGAAGGAGATGCTGAGACAGATATTCTTGTTCATGTGATTTATTAGGAAGTGATTTCAGGAAAAGAACAATGAGAGAGGTAGGACAGAACAGTTGAGATTGGAGTCGAGTTCAGTCTGATTCCAAAGAAGCCCTGGAGCATAAACTACATTGAGTTCATTCCATCCTGAAGCAGCGCAGTGGCCTGCTGATTTCTATGGCCTTTCCATAGATGGACTTCTTTCCATTACAGATGGACTTCTCCTCTGTGATGATCAAGAATACTACAGGTTCTCCTGCTGCTGCTGCTAAGTCACTTCAGTTGTATCCGACTCTGTGCGACCCCATAGACGGCAGCCCATCTGGCTCCCACATACCTGGGATTCTCCAGGGAAGAACACTGGAGTGGGTTGCCATTTCCTTCTCCAATGCATGAAAGTGAAAAGTGAAAGGGAAGTTGCTCAGTCGTGTCCGACTCTTCGTGACCCCATGAACTGCAGCCTACTAGGCTCCTCTGCCCATGGGATTTTCCAGGCAAGACTACTGGAGTGGGGTGCCATCGCACTCTCCGACTACAGGTTCTACTACTTTGTAGAACCTTAGTTGCTCAGTCGTGTCTTACTTAGTTGCTCAGTCGTGTCTGACTCTTTGCTACTCTATAGACTGTGGCACACCAGGCTTCTCTCTGTCCATGGAATTCTCCAGGCAAAAATACCGGAGAGGGTAGCCATTCGCTTCTCCAGGGGATTTTCCTGACCCAGGGATCAAACATGGGTCTTCTGCATTGCAGGCAGATTCTTTACCATCTGAACCACCAGGGAAGCCCAAGACACTATTTTAAAGGCTCATAAGTTTGGATATAACAAAGTTGAATGTGCATGCATGTTAAGTCTCTTCAATTATGTTTGACTCCTTGCAACCCTAAGGACTGTAGCCCTCTAGGCTCCTCTGTCTATGGGATTCTCTAGGCAAGAATACTGGAGTGGGTTGCCATGTTCTCCTCCAAGGGATCTAACTGACCCTGGGATCAAACCTGTGTCTCTTATGTCTCCTGAGTTGGCAGGCAGGTTCTTTACCACTAGCATCACCTGGGAAGTCCTCAGTTCAGTTCATTTCAGTTGCTCAGTTGTGTCCGACTCTTTACAATCCCATGAATTGTAGCACACCAGGCCTCCCTGTTCATCACCAACTCCTGGAGTTCATTCAGACTCACCTCCATCAAGTTAGTGATGCCATACAGCCATCTCATCCTTTGTTGTCCCCTTCTCCTCCTGCGCCCAATCCCTCCCAGATTAGGGTCTTTTCCAATGAGTCAACTCTTTGCATGAGGTGGCCAAAGTACTTGAGTTTCAGCTTTAGCATTATTCCTTCCCAAGACATCCCATGGCTGATCTCCCTCAGAATGGATTGGTTGGATCTCCTTGCAGTCCAAGGGACTTTCAAGAGTCTTCTTCAACACCACAGTTCAAAAGCATCAATTCTTCGGTGCTCAGCTTTCTACACAGTTGAACTCTTACATCCATGACCACTGGAAAAACCATAGCCTTGACTAGATGGACCTTTGTTGGTAAAGTAATGTCTCTGCTTTTGAATATGCTATCTAGGCTGTTCATAACTTTCCTTCCAGTGAGTAAGCATCTTTTAATTTCATGGCTGCAATCACCATCTGCAGTGATTTTGGAGCCCCCCCCCAAAATACAGTCTGCCACTGTTTCCCTATCTATTTCCCATGAAGTGATGGGATCGGATGCCATGATCTTCATTTTCTAAATGTTGAGCTTTAAGCCAACTTTTTCACTCTCCTCTTTCACTTTCAAGAGGTTTTCAATTCCTCTTCACTTTCTCCCTTAAAGGTAGTGTCATCTGCATATCTGAGGTTATTGATATTTCTCCTGGCAATCTTGATTCCAGCCTCTGCTTCCTCCAGCCCAGCATTTCTCATGATGTACTCTGCACAGAAGTTAAATAAGTACGGTGACAATATACAGCCTTGATGTACTCTTTTTCCTATTTGGAACCAGTCTGTTGTTCCATGTCCGGTTCTAACTGTTGCTTCCTGACCTGCATATAAGTTTCTCAAAAGGCAGGTTAGGTGGTCTAGTATTCCCATCTCTTTCAGAATTCTCCACAGTTTATTGTGATCCACATAGTCAAAGGCTTTGGCATAGTCAATAAAGCAGAAATAGATGTTTTTCTGGAACTCTCTTGCTTTTTTCATGATCCAGCAGATGTTGGCAATTTGATCTTGGTTCCTCTGCCTTTTCTAAAACCAGCTTGAACATCAGGAAGTTCACGATTCACGTATTGCTGAAGCCTGGCTTGGAGAATTTTGAGCATTACTTTACTAGCGTGTGAGATGAGTGCAATTGTGTCGTCGTTTGAGCATTCTTTGGCATTGCCTTTCTTTGGGATTGGAATGAACACTGACCTTTTCCAGTCCTGTGGCCACTACTGACTTTTCCAAATTTGCTGGCATATTTAGTGCATCACTTTCACAGCATCATCTTTCAAGATTTGAAATGGCTCAACTGGAATTCCATCACCTCCACTAGCTTTGTTCATAGTGATGCTTTCTAAGGCACACTTGACTTCACATTTCAGGATGTCTGGCTCTAAGTGAGTGATCACACCATCATGATTATCTGGGTTATGAGATCTTTTTTGTACAGTTCTTCTGTGTATTCTTGCCATCTCTTCTTAATATCTTCTGCTTCTGTTAGGTCCAGGCCATTTTTGTCCTTTATCGAGCCCATCTTTGCATGAAATGTTCCCTTGGTATCTCTAATTTTCTTGAAGAGATCTCTAGTCTTTCCCATTCTGTTCTTTTCCTCTATTTCTTTGCACTGATCGCTGAGGAAGGCTTTCTTATCTCTTCTTGCTATTCTTTGGAACTCTGCATTCAAATGCTTCTATCTTTCCTTTTCTCCTTTGCTTTTTGCTTTTCTTCTTTTCACAGCTATTTGTAAGGCCTCCCCAGACAGCCACTTTGCTTTTTTGCATTTCTTTTCCATGGGGATGGTCTTGATCCCTGTCTCCAGTACAATGTCATGAATCTCAGTCCATAGTCCATCAGGCACTCTATCTATCAGATCTAGTCCCTAGTAGGGAAGTCCTAGTAATTTCCATTTGCTTTTTACATTTAAACCTTGATCCAAGTGGTAATTATTTTATGTGGGTATTGAGTTCCCCTATAAACTCAATTAATAAAGTTCCAATAAACCATTTCTAACATTGTTTACTGAATTACAAGTCTTTTCAAAGCTGATTTGTAGGACTTCCCTGATCGTCCAGTGGCTAAGAATCCACCTGCCTATCTTTCTCTGGCTATTCTTCCTTATTTATTTTTCCACATGAAGACACTTTAGAATGAATTTATCTTATTTAATAAAACATCTCATCTTTATTTTTATTAGGATTGCGATATGTTTATCTTAGTAACAGTTGATAACACTGTGATATTGATTCTTCATATTCAAGATTATGTAATATTACTCTGTCTGCATGTTTATTTTCTTAACTGAAGCAATTTAAAAGTTTTCTTTATACAGCTCTTGCTCATTTCACATCATGGTTCCAACTTATATAATATGGCTCTTTGTATAAATAAGAGCCAATATGCAACAAAAGCACCTCTAAGAGAAAAGTTCATAGTGGTAAATACCTACATCAAGAAACAAGAAAGATTTCAAATTACCTAACTTTATACCTCAATGAACTAGAAAAGGAACAAATGAAGCCAAAGTTAGCAGAAAAAAGGGAATAACAAAGATTGGAGTGGAAATAAATAAAATAGAGACTAAAAAGGCAACAGAAAAAATCAATGAAACTAACAGCCTGTTCTTTGAAAAGATAAAGAAAACTGAAAACCCTTTAGCTAGATTCAGCAAGAAAAAAAGAGGAGTCAAATAAATAAAATCAGAAATGATAGAAAACCGATTATAACTGATACCATTAAAATACAAAGGATCAGAAGAGATTAGTATGAACAATTATATGCCAACAAACTGGACAACATAAAACTATGGATAAATTCCATGAAACATAAACCTCCCAAGACTGAATCATGAAGGGCCAGAAAACTTGAACAGATTGATTTCTAGTAAGGAGGTTGACTCAGCAATCAGAAACCTCCCAACAAATAAAAATTTAGGACCAGATGGCTTCACTAATGAAGTCTATCAAATACTCAAAGAATTAATGTCAGTTCTTTTCAGTTCAGTTCAGCTCAGTCGTGTCCGACTCTTTGTGACCCCATGAATCGCCGCACGCCAGGCCTCTCTTTTCATTACCATCTCTCAGAGTTCACTCAGACTCATGTCCATTGAGTCCGTGATGCCATCCAGCCATCTCGTCCTCTATCATCCCCTTCTCCTCCTGCCCCCAATCCTTCCCAGCATCAGAGTCTTTTCCAATGAGTCAACTCTTCGCATGGGGTGGCCAAAGTACTGGAGTTTCTTTAGCATCATTCCTTCCAAAGAAATTCCAGGGCTGATCTCCTTCAGAATGGACTGGCTGGATCTCCTTGCAGTCCAAGGGACTCTCAAGAGTCCTTTCCAACACCACAGTTCAAAAGCATCAATTCTTCAGAGCTCAGCCTTCTTCACAGTCCAACTCTCACATCCATACATGACCACAGGAAAAACCATAGCCTTGACTAGACGGACCTTAGTTGGCTAAGTAATGTCTCTGCTTTTGAATATACTATCTCGGTTGGTCATAACTTTTCTTCCAACGAGTAAGCGTCTTCTAATTTCATGGCTGCAGTCACCATCTGCAGTGATTTTGGAGCCCCCAGAAATAAAGTCTGGCACTGTTTCCACTGTTTCCCCATCTATTTCCCATGAAGTGATGGGACCGGATGCCATGATCATCATTTTCTGAATGTTGAGCTTTAAGCCAACTTTTTCACTCTCCTCTTTCACTTTCATCAAGAGGCTTTTTATCTTCTCTTCCAGAAAACAGAAGAAGGAACACTTCTAGACTCATTTTACAAAGCCAACATTACCCTAACACCAAAACCAGACAAGAATGTCACAAGGAAACAACAATTTTAAATATTATAGGCTAATAATCCTGATGCACACAGATGTAAAAATCCTGAACTAATATTAGCAAACCAAATTCAGCAGTACATCATAAGTTGAACTTATTCTAGTTCCAGAGATGTGAGAGGTTTGACATCTGTAAATCAATCAGTGTGATATAACACATTAACAAAACAAATGATAAAAATCATGATCACTTCAATAAATGCAGAAAAGGTGCTTGACAAAATTCAAAATCTGTTTAGGGTAAAAACTCTCAATAGAGTGAGAACATAGGGAACACACTTCAGCATAACAAAGGCCACATATGACAAGCCCACAGCATATATTACACTCAGTAGTGAATAGTTAAAAGCTTCTTGTCTAAGATCAGGAATAAGACAAGGATACTCACTCTTGCCACTTTTATTCAATATAGATTTGGAAGACTTAGCCAGAGCAATTAGGTAAGAAAAAACAAAAGGCATCCAAATTGGAAAGGAAGAAGTAAAACTGTCATTGTTTGCAGATAACATATTAGATACAGAAACCTCTAAAGACTTCATCAAAAAATTGTTAAAACAAATGAATTTTTAGAATATAAAATCAACATACAGAAATCTGTCACTAGGAACGATTGAAGGCAGGAGGAGAAGGAGATGACAGAGGATGAGATGGTTGAATGGCATCACCGACTCAATGGACATGAGTTTGAATAAATTCTGGGAGTTGGTGATGGACAGGGAGGCCTGGAGTGCTGCAGTCCATGGGGTCACAAAGAGTTGGACATGACTGAGCAACTGAACTGAACTGAAACATTTCTATACACTAATAACAATCAATCAGAAAGAAAAATCAAGAAAACAATCCCATTTACAGTTGCATCGAAGAGAAAAAAATGTAGGGATAAATTTAAAAGAAGCAGGAATTGAAAAGCTTACACTAAAAACTAAGATAACAATGAAAGAAGTTGAAGAAGATACAAAAAAGTGGAATGATATTCCATTCTTATGGATTGGGTGAATTATTATTATTAAAATGTCCATACTCTAAGCAATATACAGACTGAAAACAATCCATCAAAATCCCAACACCATTTTTCATAGGAATACAACAAATAATACTAAAATTTGTATGAAACCACAAAACCCACAAATAAAACAATTGAGAAAAAAAATAAAGCTGGAGGCATCATGTCCCTGATTTCAAACTATATTGCCAAGCTATAGTAATAAAAGCAGTATGGTATTGGCATAAACACAGATACAAAGATCAATGGAACAGAACAGAGAACTCACAAATAAACCAATGCTTACATGGTTAATCAATTTATGACAAAAGAGCAAAGAATATACAATGGAAAAAGGATAATCTCTTCAACACATGGCAGTGGGAAAACCATACAGTTGTATGCAAAATAATAAAAATGAAATACTGTCTTATACCATATGCAAAATTAACTCCAAATGGATTACAGACTCACATGTAAACTATAAAATTCCTAAAAGAAAACATAGGTGGTAAGCAGCTTGATGCTGGTGTTGATAATTAATTTTGAGGTTTGATACCAAAAGCAAAGGCAACTAAAGGAAAAACAAACAGGTGAGACTATATAAAAATCAAAATCTTTTGAACAGCAAAGGAAATAATCAACAAAATGAAAAGGCAACCAACAGAATGGGACAAAATATTTTCAAACCATATGCCTGATGGTGGTGGTGATTTAATCACTAAGTTATGTCTGACTATTGTGACCCCATGAACTATAGCCTACCAAGCTTCTCGTCCATGGGACTTCCTAAGCAAGAATGCTGGAGTATGTTGCCATTTCCTTCTCCAGGGAATCTTCCTGACCCAGGGATCGAACCCATTTCTTCTTCACTGCAGGCAGATTCTTTACCGCTGAGCCACTAGGGAAGCCTGTATATCTGATAGGGGATTATTATCCAAAAATGTATAAAAACTTACATAACTCAATAGCAAATTAACAACTGAGTTAAAAATGGGCAGAGGACTTGAACAGACATTTTTCCAAAGAAAATGGTCATAGGTATACAGAAAGATGAAAGGATGCTCAATATCACCCATCATCAGGGAACCTCAAATCAAAACTACAATAACATATCCATGTCACACCCATTTGAATGGCTATTTTCCAAGGGCAAGAACCAACAGTGTTGAGAAAGATGTGAAGACAATAGAAAACGTGTGTACTGCTTTTGGGAATATAAACTGATGCAGCCACTATGGAAAACAGGATTCTCAAAAAGTTAAAAACAGAATTTACCAAACAAACTAGAAATTTTACTCCTGGGTATTTTGAAGAAAACAAACAAACAAAAAAACTAACTTAAAAAAATATATATGCACTCTCCATATTTATTGCAGCATTATTCTCAATAGCCAAGTTAATGAAACAACCTAAGTGTCAATCAAGAGGCAAATGGATAAAAGAGAAGTTGTTTGTTTGTGTGTGTGTATATATATACACAACAAATATTATTCAGTCATAAAACAGAATGAAATCTTGCCACTGTGACTACATGGATGAACCCTAAGGGACTCAGTCTAAGTGAAATAAGTCAGATAGAAAGAAATACATTATGGTCTTACTTATAGGTAAGACCAAAAACCAGAGAACAACAATAACAAATCGAGCTCATAGATTCAAAGAACTGACTGGTGGCAAGTCTGGCAACAGAACAGAGGCAAGACGTGAGGTGGGAGAAATGGTTGAAGAGGGTCAAAAGATACCAACTTCCAGTTATGAAATAAATCATAGGATGTAATGCACAGCATGATGATTTAGTTAATAATACTATTTTGCATAATTGCAATTTGCTAAGAGATAAACCTTAACAGTTTTCATCACAAGAAAAAAATTCTGTAACTATATATGCTGATGGCTGTTAACTAGAATTACTGTAGTTATCATTTTGAAATATATACAAATATAGAATCATTACACTGGGTGCTTGAAACTAACATAATGTTGACTTCAGTTATACCTAAAAAACCTTCTGTATGATGATTATAGTTAACGATAATGTACTGTATACTTGAAAGTTGCAAAAGAGACGATCATAAATGTTCTCACAATAAAAGCTAAAAAAGAATTAATTATCTATCCATCTCCCTGAAACTTTTTGTAATAGTACAAGTAGTTCTGTATTTCCCAAGATACAATTATATTATCTACAAACAATGACACTATCATTTCTGATTTTTGTACTGATAACATTTCCCCTTTTATAAATACATCAACTAGTTAGAAATACATGTTGTTATCTTAGCGTCTGGCTTCCCTGGTGGCTCAGTCGGTATAGAATCTGCCTGCAATGCAAGAGACCCAGGTTTGATCCCTGGGTCAAGAAGATCCCCTGGAAAAGGAAATGGCAGTCCACTCCAGTATTCTTGCCTGGAAAATCCCATGGACAGAGGAGCTTGGTGAGATATAGTCCATGGGGTCATGGGAGTCAGACATGACCCAGTGATTAAACCACCTCCTAGTGTTATACCGTGTTTTGATTCAGACTTTTATAGGCATGCTTTAGAATTTTTCATCAAGAATGACATGCTCAGACATCTACTTAGCTTCCCCTTCCAACTCTGCCTGCAAGGTCAGGTGATCTTCTCACTGGACTTGCCCACGGGTGTTCCTCAGAAGCACTGGCCTTAAATATCTTTCTTTTATTTATCAGGAACAAGCCTTACTGGCCCCCTTGGATTATCCTTTTCTGAGAGAAAAAGATGCCTTTTTCCATCTGAAGATGCAACTAGTCGCACGCCTGGGGAGTGCTGCTTCCTCACCCTGGTCTTCCACAGTGCGCAGCACACAGGGAATTTCTGGATTTTCCTGCCACTATCACATCTAGCAGGGGTCAGACATCTGCAGCAACTGCTGAAAGGGGCCAATCTTGAAACCTGGGAGTGTGGGGGCGGGAGCAGTCTGTGTGTCCAGTGTTGATTGCTGGGAGGGAGGAGATGGGCGGCCCCTGCAGGTGCAGCGGCCTCCACCCCATTTCTGACAGGGGTCTCGAGGCACGGCTTCCCCTTGCAGCCTCTCTAGAGAAGTCTGTTTTAGCGCGTCTACCACACAACTGATTGATTAGTCCCCTTGTCCTGTGAGGCTGTGCTGTGGTGTTTCATTTTACACGGCTTCTCACACTTCCTTGCTGCACTTCTCTTTTTCTCATCCTTAAGGACTTCCCAGATAACAGATTATTGCTTCACTCTATGTCTCAGTCTTTGCTTTCTCAGTAACCAGGGATAAAATGCTTGAATGAATGAATATTTCCTCCTAAATCACACTTAAAGGTGTAAAGGTTTGCCTATTATCGTCTCACATTCTCTCTCTTACCCAGGGAGACAAGATTTAGTAATTTCAGAAATCAAAATATTTTCCAACAGGTCATAAGTAGCAAAATAGTCTCTTCTATCAGCGAGGATTCTATCAAAGAAGCCAAAGTACTGGGAAAAGTACTGAATAAAGGATCATTATAGGGATTGATTTTAAGAAACTGCAAGGACTGGTAAAAATAGCCTTTGTGTGGCTGTTTCTCCTGTCTGGTCCTGAGCCTGAGGACACGTGGCAGGATACTGGGAAGAAACGAGGGATAGAAGTGAAGGGGGGCAGCAACAATTAGGAACCAGAAGGAACAAGCTGAATGAAACCTGCATCCATCACCAGCAGAGCTGTGGCTGGCCTCTCTTCATCTCAAAGTCTCCAGTCCCATTTCCATGGAAACAGCTGGAGCAGCTATTGTTTTGCTGAGGAGCCACACTGGTAGCTTACCCAGAACTCTGAGAAACTGAAAGAATGGTTTGGCTGCAGCTGGAGGAGCTTTGAGTCTGCTGCTGTCCACACTGACAAAGTGAGGCACTAGACCAGTGAAAACTTCTGTGGGTTCCAAATAAGGCCTGAAGTAAGGTGACGTTCAGACAGTAAAACATGGCTGTCCCTCGCCTTCTGCCCTCTAGATCTCATACAGATGCCTGTTGTGAGCACTCTAACTGGGAATATTCCAGGAATTGAATGCTGATGAATGCAACTTAACTTAGGCAAGTTTATACAGTCCTATGTTACATATAACAGGATGAAACACCCATCTCATGTATAAGTGAAACATGCTAACCCTCTCCCCACAAAGGATACAGTGTTCCACTGTCTTTGGTTAATATTTATTCTTTAGCTGAACTCACTTTGATGTTCTCTAACTTTATATGGAGGTGAGAAGTGGCTTGTTTTCTGCAGTACCAGTAAACAAAGGCTGTCATAGTCTGTGACTGCAGCCATTGCCAGGGGTGAGTGGGGGAGCCCTGAGGGAACTCAGGAAGGAAAAGAACACCTGCCATCTAGCAGCCTTCAGACTGCAGCCACTCCCCAGAGTGAGCCCTGAGGGAACTCAGGATGTGACAACTCAGGGTACTGGCCCCAGATAGCTGAGGTGCATATCAAAGGAATGATTTCAGTGAGCCCAAACCCTTGCATCTTCCCAAACACAGAAAAGCGCTAAATTTCTTAACTTGGGCTATCTAGTTTTCTATTTAATTAACAGTTAACATCTTATGTTTCGACTATCTGCCCTCTGCTGCAAAACTCCTATATATCCTAGTTCCCCTCTATCCTCCTTGGAGCAGTTTTATCAGGGGTACTTGAGATGCTGTCTCATGGGCTTGATGTTCTAAAAATTCCTGCTAAATAATACATAACTCTCAACATTTAGGTTGTGCATTTTTTTTTCAGTTGACAGAGGCATAAACTTAACTACTATTAACATATGATAGATGATAGGAGGGCAGCCTGCTTGGTCAGAAATGAGGCGGTGAAAATGTCTATGATGGTGGATGAGGCAAATGTATTGTCACAGTGTCTGATTCAGTAAGAATCGAGCACTGCTCCTTTCACGGTGGAAGCAATCCGATTTAATCAACCTGTTACCAAGTAGCTGCTTTTTTTTCCCAGAATGAAACCATATCAGGACTTCAGGGTTGGTCTGGGCTTTTGGAAGCTTAGACACTCAGCAGTTGGCTGTAGCCAGACAAATCTTAGGAGAAACCACATTGCTCTATCCGTATATCATCTCTACCTGCTGCTATGGCCACTTTCTTCATGAGTCCACTGAGCAATTAAGTGGTTGGAAACAGATGCTGACTGAACCAGCCCATTCGAAAGGAGATCATTCCTGGGTGTTCATTGGAAGGAATGATGCTAAAGCTGAAACTCCAATACTCTGGCCATCAGAGGCAAAGAATTGACTCATTGGAAAAGACCCTGATGCTGGAAGGGATTGGGGGCAGGAGGAGAAGGGGACAACAGAGGATAAGATGGCTGGATGGCATCATTGACTCGATGGATGTGAGTTTGAGTGAACCCCGGGAGTTGGTGATGGACAGGGAGGCCCGTCGTGCTGCGATTCATGGGGTTGCAAAGAGTCGGACATGACTGAGCGACTGAACTGAACTGAACTGATATTCTCAGACTGGGTAATCTTCCACCTGATTGTTAAAATCTTCCTCTAATGAGGTCATAGTTTGGTGAGCACTCACAAGAGATACAAATATCTTCACACTATGTGCCTATACAGAGAGATTTTTCCAAAAGTTTTTATCCTATCTCTGACTATTTATTTACACTGCTAGTTACAGCTCATGTATTGACATAGACCTCCATATCTGGCTATCCCCTTTTCTAGACAAAATGAACCCCTAGGCACACAGCTTGAAGTGGGTCTCCCGAAAGGACCTCCCTTCATCCTTATAATGCTGCAGCTGTGCACTTCTAGCGGATGCTTGCATATTATGCAGAACCACATGCATACCAAGGATGAGCTTTTTGTTCTACTCTTTGAACATCTTTTTATATGTTTATTAGCAATTTCGTTTTTCTCTTCTTTCGTTGGCCATGCATATTCGATGTCCACTTTTCAACTGGCAATCTCCACACAGTGATCAACATGTTCATCTTGATCTTCATTTTTCTTGCTAGGATTTTTTAATGTTGATAATGTTTGTCAAAGTGTTTATGAATGAAAGCTTAGTATAAATTTCCTTTGCATTTAAGTAAATTTTCTTCTTCACTGTCATTAATTTTCAGGGGGTGGGGGTGGTTAGGCAGGTAGAAGAGGGTAAGTTGCTTGTTCTGTACTGATAGGCATGTTTCCCTGAGAATGTGTCTACAGCAGCCAGGTGTCTTCAACGGCACAAATAAATGGGACTTTACTCCAGATGTGAGTAACTTTAGAATATTCGACATCTGAGTGGATCTGATTTTTTTCTTTTTTCTTCAGTGTGTCATTAGAGGTCTTAGCTATTTTTTTTTAAATTATTGCTGTTTCTGATATCAGTTGTGAGTCTCTCCCCATAAAAAAAACCAGTCTTGACAGACCATCTCTTGGGTTTTATCTTCTGCCCAAATTCCACCATTGCTGCCAGTTGTGATTATAACATATATATATGGAAGGCAGAAAGAGGAAAGTGGGCTCTACTGACTCAGCTAAGCTGGAATGAGCTCTTCAATGACTGCTCCTGTTCTGTGAACTGGCTGACTTTGAGTAGGGAGTTTTCAGTCACTCTCATTGAAAGGACTCACATCTTGATTCTGGACAAATATCCCATATGTGAAGCTTGATGCAGTTTATAGGGATCAACAGAATTTTATTCAAATAAAGATAGTATTAAAGCAAACCCCAGAGAAAAATTATCTTGACCAATTATATTTCTGTATGGCTACAGAGGACATAAATATTTTATATAAACATAACACCAGGTTTGCCACTTACTTTTGGTATACTTCTGGGCAAATTAGGTAACTTTTATGTGCCTCAGGTCTGCTTTTTATAATGTTCCCAGTGCTGTGAAATTTAATTAGCTGACATATGTAAAAAGTAATTAGAATCACGACTAGCAGAAATGTGCTCTAAATTATCTTCTATTATTCTTCATATCTCACCATTTTAGGCTAAACAAATATCTTTTGCATTTGTCACTGTTTATACAGATGCAACACTGACATTTTTAAAAAATGTCATTTTAAAATTTTGAAACAATCTCAAATTTATACAAAAGTTTCAAATGCAATAAAAAAATATTGCCCCTGAACCATTTGAGAATTATTATTTACCACCTTGGGACTCCAAATACTTTAGTGTACGTTTTCTGCAAACAAATACATTCTCCAGTATAACCACAACACTGCCATCAGTATTAAGACATTAACACTGATACTTATTATAGTATAAAGCTCAGACTCCAATTAACTTTCATGTGTTGCATTTAGTTATCTTGCCTTCTTCTGTCTAGAACACTTTCTTAGTCTTTCCTTGGCTTTTGTGACCTTAACACTTTAGGAGATTATAGAAGCATTATCTGGCGGAGTATCTGGTTTTGTCTGACATTCCCTCATGATTTGATTCAGTTTATACATCTTTGGCAAAGTATCACAAAAGTGATGCTGTGTTCTCATCATTGCTTCCTATAAGGTGGTGCACAGACTTTAATTTATCTTGGTATTCTAATGTTTCCTTCCATCCCTTAAGATGATGTTTAGAGTAACATGTTTAGAGTAACATTTTCAAGTTACTCTCTTAAACTCTGTAATTAATAAGTACTTGGGGGACAATTTGTGAAGCTGGATACTTTACAAAAACTTTCAATTTATTCATTCATCAGAATGGACTGTCATTTCCTATTTTATTCAATAAGCTACAATCTATTAGTGTCATATTTATTTGGTGCTATATTGTCCAAAATTTGGCACTGGGAGCTCCTTGAAGCTTACTCCTGGTCTCTTTTTGACATGACCCCTCTATTCCTTGAACACTTCTTTCTTTCCCAGCACAACAGAATGTTTCAGACACATCTATATTTTCCTGTCCCAGCCCTGGAAAACAGACATTTCTTTAGGAGCCCAGCTTCTTCCCATAAGTGAATAATGATGTTCAAAACCAAGATCTGATGCTACCTTTGCTCACTGCTTTGTTTTTATTTTCAAACTACTTTCAGGCCTTCTTAGGGGAGAGAGCTAAGGATATGTATAAATAATACCACATAAAAATACATATATATTTATTCCTATCTTTATTTTTATATTTGAAATCCAGTAGTTCACTGATATGATTCCAGATCAACGGCACAGAGTTCAGTACAATTTTGTCCCTTTTTATATTTGCGATTCCTTTTTTTCTGAAAGAAATGTGTTTATTTGCATTCACTTCATCACTCCCTTGTATGTACCCTATGTCCCGTGCACAGGCCCACCTCATCCCACTGGCTCTGACATCCTGCTTGGATGCCCTCCTTACTCAACTCTGGTTTCAATCCCCTGAGCAGCTCTGCACTGTATAGGAACTCTCCTCATCCACGTGGGCCCTGGAACTCACTCTGGACCAATTTCCCACCCCGCGCAGATTCCCTCCTCGTCTCATTTGGACTTTGATTCTCCACCCTGGGCCTTCACCTGTCACTCCCACCACATATAGACCACCTAATAGCTCTAGTACCAAACTGTCCTGCAAGGGAAAAGGTAAGAGACAGGGAGGTTCTGAGAGGGCTTTGGCCAGAAGAAACAGAGGTGGAGAGCTGTAGTAACAGAGTGATTGTGGATGAAATCACTCACTTCTTACAGCTTGTGGTTGCACATCTGCTCCTGTGTGGTCATTGGCACCCTGTGTGGTCACTGGCCTCAATGTTCAGGGCTGTACCTAGTTGGAAACATCCATGAACCAGCTAAGTCTGGACACTAGTTTGATTTCTCTCTTTTTCCTGATAGCCAGAGATTTCTGATGTTTTCATTTATTAACTTTATCATGCACTTGAATTTTCTACTTATTATGTGTCCAGCCTACCTATGAGTTGGTAAGAAAATTTTTATTTGTATAAGTTTAGCCCACCACGTTGCCAGACTTCCTTTGAATACAACTTTTAAACATTTTTTTTTCTGTCAGATTTATGTGATCACTTTCTAAAATACATTTAAAGGACAGAAATAGAAGATGACAGATGTCTCTATTTAGTGTTTATCAAAAATGTTTCTAGCAGTTACTATATTTAGGACAGTTATCATAAAAGTAATTTAGCTTAAAGTGTTCTCTGTTAAATGGAATGACCCAGTGTACTATATTAATGGTACACTTCTCATTATAGCTTACAAATCTGTATTGAATAATATTGTGAAATATTGAAATAGCAGGAGGGTGCCCACCTCCATGTCCAGGCTCTTATACAGGCAAAGTAGTCATAGGCAAGAGGAGCCAGAGAGCAGAGAGAAGTATGGCATTGTTGTTATTTGTATTTCAACATCTGTGGCATACATTTAAGGAAGAAAAACATACAGTTACTGTCTGTGATGGCTGCTTACACGTCTCCTGACAGAACGAATTAATGGTACACTTCTCATTATAGCTTACAAATCTGTATTGAATAATATTGTGAAATATTGAAATAGCAGGAGGGTGCCCACCTCCATGTCCAGGCTCTTATACAGGCAAAGTAGTCATAGGCAAGAGGAGCCAGAGAGCAGAGAGAAGTATGGCATTGTTGTTATTTGTATTTCAACATCTGTGGTATACATTTAAGGAAGAAAAACATACAGTTACTGTCTGTGATGGCTGCTTACACGTCTCCTGACAGAACGGGGATAAGTCACTATATGACTGAATTTCTGACAGCTTATTGAGTCAGGAATGCAGTCCCTTCTCTGCCTGAGCAAGGCCACCCAACACTAGGTAAGTCATGTGGTGGTCAAGTCAGACCTTGCAGATCCTCCAGGCTCCATTCCCAGGAATGTTGTATACTGTCTGTGCCAAGGTTTGCAAAGGTCCTTCCTGATGCTGTGTCATGAGGACTCATTAATGAGGACTCATTAGTTCCTCTTCTGATGGTCCAAGACCATTTAAGGATCAGCCTTCAGATGTTTTTCAGATCAGAGGAGTGGAGGCCAGCTCCCAGGGACGTTCGTTTAGGTTGAATACCACACAAGGAGCCATGCCTGAGGCTGCACTGGATGCCTGGTACATGACTCCACTAGGCAGAAAATATTTGCACTGGTCTTATGACTTTCGTTGTCTCCACAATAAGCTATTTGTACATTATGTAAGTTGTAAATTTGTGTATCTCCACATATAGACTATTTGTAAGTCTGACAATCTTACAGTAGATGGCAGTAGAGTGTATTATTCTAACAAATTCAGCATATTAGGATAATTTTATGACAAATGAAAATAAAGTCTTTTTCTAATTGGATTGATATTTTTATTTTTTTCTAGAGGAGCATACTCAGTAACTGAAATAACTTTCTGATATAAAAACACTTTGGTAAAGAGCTTCTGCTCCTTTTCCCATGATAGTCAGATCGGTATCTTAAAATAAAACAAACATAGAAGAAACACTTTTTGCATAAATGTAGTGGCTCATTTGACATTTTGTATTAATAGATATAAATTAAAGATTGCAAAATACTTAGATAATTATAGAAATTGTAGATTTTTAATATGGGAGTTTCATCAGTATAGAAATTAACTTGGTTAAAACATAGCAGCTTAATTAGGTCCCATTTGTTTATTTTTGTTTTTATTTCCATTACTCTAGGAGATGGATCTAAGAAGATGTTACAGTTTAAGTCAAAGAGTGTTCTGTGTTTTCCTCTAGTTTTATCATATCCAGTCTTACATTTGGGTCTGTGACAAAAGCTTTTGCACAGCAAAGGAAATGATAAACAAAATGGAAAGACAACCTACAGAATGGGAGAAAATATTTGCAAATGATGTGACCGTCAAGGGATTAATTTCCAAAATATACAAACAGCTCACACAACTCAATAAAAAAAAAAAAAGAAACCTCAATCCAAAAATGGGTATTAGAGAAACAGACATTTCTCCAAAGATATACAGATAGCCAAAAGGCATGGGAAAAAGTCCTCAACACTGCCAATTATCAGACAAATGTAATTTGAAACTATAATAACATGTCACCTCACTCTGATCAGAATGGTCATCATCAAAATGTCTGCAAATAATAAATGCTGGCAAGGGTGTAGGTAAAAAAGGAACTCTTCTACACTGTGGATGGGAATGTAAATTGGAACAGCCACTATGGAGAACAGTGTGGAAGTTCCTTAAAAAAATTAAAAATAGAGCTGTTATACGATCCTGTAATCCCACTCCTAGCCATTTATCCAGTGAAATCATGAAAGCATATATATAATTCAAAAATATATATGCACCCCATGTTTGTTGCAGCACTATTTACCATAGCTAAGATATGGAAGCAACCTGTGTCCATCGACAGATGAATGGATAAAGATGTGATACACATACAACAGAATATTACTTGGTCATAAAAAAAGAATGGAATAATTGTATTTGTAGCCACCTGGATAGACCTAGAGATTATCACAGTAAGTGAAGTAAGCCAGACAGAATGCCAAATATATCACTTATTGTGGAATCTTAAAAAACAAACAAACATACAAATAAACTTGCTTTCAAAACAGAAAGAGAATCACAGATATAGAAAACAAACTTACAGTTACCAAAGGGGAAAGGGGCTAAGGAATAAATTAGGTTGCAATTAACATAAATACACTACTATATATAAAATAGATGGGTTTCCTGGTAGCTTAGACAGTAAAAAATCTGCCTGCAATGTGAGAGACCTGGGTTCAATCCCTGGGTTGGATCCCCTGCAGAAGGAAATGGCAATCCACTCTAGTATTCTTGCCTGGGAAATCCTATGGACAGAGGAATCTGACAGGCTACAGTCTATGGGATTGCAAAGAGTCAGATACAAATGAGAAGCTAACATTTTCACTCATTTAAAATAAATAACCAACAAGGACTATAGCAGAGGAAACTATACCCAGAGATGACTCTACACATTAACATCATCAGATGGTCAGTACCAAAATCAGACTGACTATATTCTTTGCAGTCAAAGATGGAGAAGCTCTATAAAGTCAGCAAAAACAAGGCCTGGAGCTGTCTGTGGCTCCTATCATCAGCCTCTTATTGCAAAATTCAGGCTCAAATTGAAGAGAGTAGGGGAAAACCACTAGACCATTTAGGTAAAGCGTCTGCCTGCAAGGCAGGAGACCTGGGTTCAATCCCTGGGTTGGGAAGATTTCCTGGAGAAGGAAATGGCAACCCACTCCAGTATTCTTGCCTGGAGAATCTCATGGACGGAGGAGCCTGGTGGGCTACAGTCCATGAGGTCACAAAGAGTTGGACATGACTGAGTGACTTCACTTTCACTTTCAATCAAATCCCTTATGATTATACAGTGGAGGTGACAACTAGGTTCAAGAGATTAGATTTTATAGACAGAGTGCTTGAAAACTATTGACAGAGATTTGTAATATTGTATAAGGGGCAGGATCAAAACCATTCACAAGAAATAGAAATGCAAGAAGGCAAATTGGTTGTCTGAGGAAGCCTAACAAACAGCTGAGAAAAGAAGAGAAGCAAAAGGCAAAGGAGAAAAGGGAAAGATATACCCAAGTGAATTCAGAGTTCCAGACAATAGCAAGGAGAGATAAGAAGACTTGCTTAAAGTAACAATGCAAAGAAATAGAGGAAAACAACAGAATGGGAAAGACTACAGATCTCGTCAAGAAAATCAGAGATACTAAGGGAACATTTCACGCAAAGATAGGCACAATAAATAACAGAAATTGTAAGAACCTAACAGAAGCCAAAGAGATTAAGAAGAGGTGGCAAGAATACACAGACGAACATACAAAAACGCTCTTAAGGACCCAGATAATCACGATGGTGTGGTTACTCACCTAGAGCCAGACATCCTGGAGTGTGAAGTCAAGTGGGTCTTAGGAAGCATCACTATGAAGAAAGCTAGTGGAGGTGATGGAATTCCAGCTGAACTATTTCAAATCTTAAAAGATGATGCTGTGAAAGTGATGCATTCAATATGCCAGCAAATTTGGAAAACTCAGCAGTGGCCACAGGACTGAAAAAGGTCAGTTTTCATTCCAATCCCAAAGAAAGGCAATGCCAAAGAATGTTCAGATTACCATACAATTGCTAGCAAGATTATGCTCAAAATCCTTCAAGCTATGCTACAGCAGTACGTGAACAGAGAACTTCCAGATGTACAAGCTAGATTTAGAAAAGGCAAAGGAACCAGAGATCAAATTGCTAACATACACTGGATCATAGAAAAAGCAAGGGAATTTCAAAAAGCATCTACTTCTGCTTCCTTGACTACACCAAATCCTTTGACTTGTGTGGATCACAACAAGCTGTGGAATATTCTTAATGAGATGGGAATATCAGACCACCGTACATTCCTCCTGAGAAACCTGTATGCAGGACAAGAAGCAAATACCAGACCACATTACCTGCATCCTGAGAAACCTGTATCGCAGGACAAGAAGCAACAACTAGAACTGGACATGGGACAGTGGACTGGCTCAAAATTGGGAAAGGAGTACATCAAGGCTGTATACTGCTTGTTTAACTTACACACACAGTACATCATTAGAAATGCCAGGCTGCATGAGTCACAAGCTGGAATCAAGATTGCTGGGAGAAATAGCCTCAGATATGCAGATGGTACCACTTTAAGGGCAGAAAGTGGAGGAACTAAAGAGCTTCGTGATGAAGGTAAAAAGTAGAAGAATGAAAAACCTGGCTTAAAACTCAACACTCAAAAAACAAAGATCATGGCATTTGGTCCCATCACTTCATGGCAAATAAATGGGAAAATGCACAAACAGTGTCAGATTTCATTTTCTTGGGCTCCAAAATCAATGTGGACGTTGATGACAGCCATGAAGTTAAAAGATGCTTGTTCCTTGGAAGAATAGCTATGGCAAACCTAGACAACACATTAAAAAGCAGAGATATCACTTTCCCAACAAAGGTCCGTCTAGTCAAAGCTATGGTTTTTCCGGTAGTCATTTATGGATGTGAGAGTTGGACCATAAAGAATGCTGAGTGCTGAAGAATTGATGCTTTTGAACTGTGGTGTTGGAGAAGACTCTTGAGAGTCCCTCCGGCAGCAAGGAGATCAAACCAGTGAACCCAAGAGGAAATCAATCCTAAATATCCATTGGAAGGCCTGATACTAAAGCTCCAGTAGTCTGGTTACCTGATGCAAAGAGCTCACTCATTGGAAAAGACCCTGATGATGGAAAAGATTGGGGGCAAGAGGATAAGTGGATAACAGAAGACGAGGTGACTGGATGGCGTCAATGACTCAATGGATATGAGTTTGAGCAAACTCAGGGAGATAAGTGAAGGGCAGGGAACCTGGAGTGCTGCAGTTCTTGGGGTCACAAAAAGACAGGATTTAGCGACTAAACAACAACAATAAAATATGGCAAAAGAACTGAAGAATATATATATGTATATGTATATATGAATCACTTATATAAAGGATATGTGTATATATATATATATATGAATCACATATATATATATATATGAATCACAGTGCTGTATACCTGAAACTAACACAGCATTGCAAATCAACTATACTTCAGTTTAAAAATTTGTAAGTAGTTTGGTGTTTTTCTATGTTCATGAAATAAAAAACTTCAGCAGCTTAATATATTTTATTTTTAAAAGCTATAAGTTGAAAGATAAAACTAATTTTTATTTTAAGAATATTACGGCCTTTCTATGTGGTCCACAGATGAACAAGATTGGCACCATATGAAGTTAGAAATGCAGAATCTCAGGCCTTGAAACAATGAACTACATTTTAACAGGATCCCATGTGGCTTACATATACATTTAGGTTTGAGAGGCACAGTTCTAGATGACATAGGTAATTTGAAGAATTCCACAAAAATGATATAATACAGCTATGTTAAAATTATATCTAACACAACAATGAACATAGTAAAGGAATGTGGTTTTGATGGAACACGAACATTTGAGGAATTTTAAAACCTGTTTTCTAAAATGTGGTATGATTCCTTTTGAAATACTGCAGCAGTAATCATTTAAAAGACAAGATTTCTAAACACTTTCAGTTTTCAGTATCTAGTTGACTACTCGAATATCATTTCTCATTGGACAATGTTACATCTCAAATTACAAAGTACAAATTATTAAGAACTTAAAGCCATTAATGTCTAAGACAATGCTTCTGCGTAGTTACATTTTCTATAAAAATGAAGATACTGGGACAAACAAGTATCAAAACTGCCACAAAGAATATCGCTACCACGAAAGCAAGAGAAATGACTATTTTACAACAAATTATATCTTAATGACATGGCTCCTAATTTAAAATTTTCTTTTACCTTAGATTTCATTATTTGATTTGTGCAATTTATATGAAATATGTTTGTTGTCAACACTGCAAGCTAAATAATATACTCCTCTAAATATTTTTTACTGAGGAAAGAATGTTTTTTCACATTCACATGGAGATTCCATAAGTGTTAGCAGTAGAGAGAGAGAACCAGTTGATCATGGTTGGGAAAAGGGAACTCCTTGACATGGCCAGGGTCAGAGGGAGGAACTGAGCCTGTGATCTCTGGCTGAGATGGCTGCAGCCCCAGGCTCTTGGCATTAGCGTAGTTCATTAATTCACCCTGTAGTCACTGTTTCTTGCTCTGGGCTTGTTAATGTAAGTTTCTAAGACAGTCATTTTTTAAATCTTTTTGTTGTTTTTCTCTCTCTGATTGTTCTCACTTATAAAAACCATTTTTTTCTGAAATCAATTGCATAAAACAACATTCATTCTAACTAATTTCTAGGACCACTTTCATCTCTTTAATACTGTGTGTGTGTTTTGCTTTTTACTTTTATTTTAGGAACTTGGTTCCTAAAGGTACTAGGTCATTTTTATTTCAGGTGCTTTTGAAAATCATGCTGGGCATTTTAATGTCAGCCTATGCATTTTTTTAAAGTATGCCTATAGCCTTTCTTAGGCTCACTAAGAAAAATGAATAAAATGAGAAAGGGCTTTAAAAAAATCTTAATAAGCAGAGTGCAGATTCATCATATGGGGAACCTGCTTCACAGGAATGCAGTGATACATGTCCATTGGTCAGTCTCACTCACATGAGGCAAACTCCATTACTTGCTGTGAGCAAGAAAAAGGTTACCTGACCCAACTGGAGAGTATTAGCTTTTTTGTTCAGCTATGAAAAAATTGGTTTGCCACTTAGGTCAGCATCATGATGTAAATCTTAATGAAAGTTTCTGAGATGTGAGAGTAAATCAAGCTGTTTGGCCACCTTGATGCTCTCTTAATCTGCCTTTTTTTTTTTTGCTTTATTTCCTTCTGTTGGAGTACAGATCTCAATGCAGACCCATCTGCAGAGTAATCGTCACTCCCCCCAGCCATCTTGGCCCTTTCGGCACCCACGGCTGAGGATACTGGAGATTCATGCGTTACTTCTCTTTCTTTGTGGAATAAAAGGGGGAAAAAAAAAAACACCTTCATTTCTTTTGTCTCACTTGAGATTTTTTAAGAGCTTCCTTTTATTTGGGATCCTATGTCTCTTGCACAATGAAAAATTGAATGAGACTGCTATTATGAAAGAAAAGTTATCTGGATTATTTTAATGGATGAGCAGGGAGCACAAAGATCCTAAACAAACTAGATTGTTTTCCTGATTCCTACAATCTTTATAGGAATAGCTATTGAATTAGACTCTGCTTTTTATCATAATTACTTAAAACACAGTAAGGCACTTAAGCAAGCATATTGTATGGAAAGAATACAATATGCTTATTTGGAATGATTTATTCATTCATTCAATCAGCCATATCAACCACTACTTACTGAATGTCTATTTAATTAGTATAAACATGTCAAGTCCTTTTCTTGGTACTGAGGACACTGATGAATAAGACATACAACGACTTACTCTCATATAAATCATGTGACAGGAGTGGAAGAAAGAAAATAAATAAGATAATTTTTGTGGTAAACAGCGCTAAGCACCGTGAAAACAATGAAACAGGGTTCTATGAAGGGATAGGGCGGGGATCAAAAATTTCATTGGATGGTCAGAGAAACCCTCATTGAGGCGATGATGATTTTGGCTGAAGCATGAATGACATAAAAATAACCAGCATTAGGACAGTCTTCGAGTAGAGAATTTCAGTCAGAGGGTGTAAGAAGTACAAAGACTTTAAGGTAAGAATAAACTTGGAGGAAGACCAATAGATTTGGAGTCCAGTAGATAAGAGGGAAATTTCTGGATTATTTAGGTCCTTGGAGGTCCCATGAGAAAAAATTTGATTTTTTCCAAGAGCAATGGGAGGCCAAAGCACAGGCTTAAGTAGGGTTGTGACATAGTCTACTTCATATTTTAAGACCATTTTGGATATATCTAGGAGTAAAAGAGCATGAAACTGCAAATCAGGAAGTCACTGGGGTTACCCAGATGAGAGATGATAATGGCTCTGTCTAACAGTGTAGATGAAGGAGGTGGACTCTTGTGGATACATTAAAAGTAGGGTTGTGACATAGTCTACTTCATATTTTAAGACCATTTTGGATATATCTAGGAGTAAAAGAGCATGAAACTGCAAATCAGGAAGTCACTGGGGTTACCCAGATGAGAGATGATAATGGCTCTGTCTAACAGTGTAGATGAAGGAGGTGGACTCTTTGTGGATACATTATTTTTTAATTGAAGGATAATGGCTTTACAGAATTTTGTTGTTTTCTGTCAAACCTCAACATGAATCAGCCATAGTACATGTATCCCTTCCCTTTTGAACCTCCCTCATATCTCCCTCCCTATCCCACCTTTCTAGGTTGATAGAGAGCCCCTATTTGAGTTTCCTGAGCCATATAGCAAATTCCCTTTGGCTATCTATGAGCCAACAGAACATGCTGATAGACTGGATGTGAGGGATGAAGAAAAAGAAAAAATTGTTGACTTGAGCAATTGCATGCATCTGACCTCATGCATTGATCTAGGAGAGACTGCAAGGGAAGAGTTTTCTGGAGAAAAATCTAGGATTTGATTAAGTGTGAGAGGTCAATTATATATCAAGTAAAGAAATCAAGCAGGCAAACGGATATGCAAGTTACGAGATTGAGGGCAGTTAAGGCTGGAAATAAATAATTTATAATCATCTGTATACTGATTATGTCTTTTAATTGTGAAGTTTATTGACATCCAATAAACTGAAAAATACACTGATTATTAAGAGCACAGAAGCACATTAATGAAAGACAGAAATGCAAAAAGGCAAGTGAATGAAGTCAAGTAGAATTTAAAATGATAATAGGAGAAAATAATAGATATAAATCACACAAAAGCAATCCAAAAAATGCGTAATTGGAGTCCCAGAAAAAAACTAAAACAATGTGATAATACTACTTAAGACTATAACTAAATACTTGCTTGAAGTAAACAAAATCACTTAAAATTTCAAACTGAAGGGGGAAACTTTTAGCAGATAAAAACTGTCCCAGAATATTCCACACAGGCACATCGGTAGAATTATTGGACTTTAAAAAAGATTGTCTTAAGAAAAACCTTACATTTATCCAAAGAAACAATGTTCAAAGCCCATGATTTATTTTCAGTCAAGATTATTTCAAGTATAAAGGCTATGGAAAAACAGTTTTGAATATGCAAGTGCTTAGGAAATACTTTCCAAATAAATAGCTTTTGAGGAAAGTACCAGAAGGCAAAATTCAAGTAATTGAAAGACAACTATAAAACTTGGGTACGAGGACCAGCAGTTTTGAAACCTTCAGAAGATTTATGAATACATACTGTTTTGGTGTATGAACATAGTTAAAACTTATGGATAAAATTTCCAAGTAGAGGGCTTCCCTGGTGGCTCAGTGGTGAAGAATCCACCTGCCAGTGCAGGAGACACAGGGTAGATCCCTGCCACGGGAGCGTCCCACGTGCCGCAGAGCAACGAAGCCCGTGGTCCACAACTATCGAGCCTGTGTTCTAGACCCAGGAGCTGCAACTGCTGAGCCCCAAGGCTGCAGCTCCTGAAGCCAGAGCATCCTAGAGTCCATAGTCTCCAACAAGAGAAGCCACTGCAATGAGAAGCGCTCACCACAAATAGAGGAACGCCTGCTCGCTGAAACTTCAGAAGAGCCCACAGAGCAGTGAAGATCCAGCACAGTCAAAAGTAAATACACAAAATTATTAAAAATACATTTCTGAGTAGAAGAATATGATACTAATAGATGATAATTCTAGTTGTACATGTAAGAGGTCCACCACTATTTATAAAAATTATCTGCTACCATCTATTAAATTTTTGCCAATATATTTCAGTACTTCTTGGATTAACAGAATATATTAGATAATTAGAGGTCTTAGAATTTGATATATTAATTATATAAAATTTCAAATGAACTGTTTAACTCTCTGCCTAAGTAGACTGTATGCATAGGGGAACATTAATCCACAGGAGCATGATACTCAAGATCTCATCTGTGATCTTATACAGACAGTAAAGTTTTAGAGTCCTCTAAGGATTATGGATCTTCATTTTCATTGTAAGTGAGTCATCAGCTGAATAGAATGTGACTTTTTATTTCTAACAGAAAATAAGGTAAATATTTTAGAATTCACTAGGAAAGACTGAAAAATATGAAACTTAAAAGAGTTCAATTAGGCAAATTGCTACATTTATAAAATAATAATACATTCTTCTTTACTCCTGTTTCTTACTGCATGACAAAACACAATAAACCAAACTTTGAAAAATGATCTAAAATGATACTCAAATATAATAATACTCAAAGCAGTAACTATATTTAATCAATACCAAAATTAAAAATGTTTTTAACTCAGAAAAAAATCAACTAAAGTCTATTTAATGTTTTGGAAACAAATACAATTCTATCAACATGTAACACTTTGGGGCCAATGTTATGTCAAAATGCCCCAAGTGATACCAATATGATTTAGTGTATGAAGCTGTTTGAAATGTTAACATAATATTGACATCATCATAGAATGTTGGAAATTTCTATTTCTTCACTTAATGCAACTAAGATTAATAGTTTCACATTTTGTGGAAAGCTTAAAATGATTCAAAAGTCAGTGTCTTGTACTATGAAAGATCAGTATGAAGAAGGATTTGGAGAAGGAGCTTGAGCTAGGAATTATTTGTTACTTAACATGATTGCAACAGTTTGTTTTATTTAATTATTCAACATTTAAAACTGTTTCTGCCTGTCCCATACCAACTGAAGCCATGTGCTTAGCTATTTAATGTTCTTATTGTCTTCCTTTTAGGATACCTCTTACTCTGACCAGTGGGTTTCTACTTCTGTGGTAAAGAGAAAGAAATTACCATCTATATTTAGCCTTGCTGTTTCTATAGACTAGGAATAGATTTTGCCTCCAGCGAATCACAAATTATAAAGGATGAAGTTATGAAATTAATATTTTAAAAAGGACAACCAATATAACCTACAGAAAAATGTAGAAGACGTTTAGAAAGAAGTTGTACTACATTTGCTCTCCAATAGAACAAGCTTAAGCTATAAATGATGCTGAAGCTTTAGTCTCTGGTCTGATATGAACTATAAGCATGAATTCAGAATAAGATATGGAAAGTCTGTCACCTGGTAAGTCACCTCAGGTCATGTTCAATAAAATAATAAAACTTGAAGTTAGGAGTGCACATCAGATCATGTTTGTTTGTTTGTTTGTTTGTTTATTAAGTCTAAGCAAAATCACACCTCATAGGTACTATCAGGGAGCCACCCGCTCCTGGGTAAAGATTGAAGAATGAATGGTTCAGTTCTCCAAAAGCCACTGGGAAATGTCAGCACCATCTAGTTAATGAATTCCTGATTTGTTTGGCATTTGCACTTTCTTAAGAAATTGCTGATGTGTTTAGACTTCCTCTTTTCCTCAGCAGCAGTGAAATTTGTTGATTATGATGGCCTTATATAACATCATCCAGGCAGAAAGCTAAAAGATTACACATTAAAAAGAAACAGGCCTGTTTATTACCAAGCATTGTGCTCTCTCATATGCATATCTCTGTTCCTCAGTCTTTGACTAGGGTGCTTTGTGGGAAATGCTTTGTTAAAAGTATTTCCATGGCAGGCCTCCACTCATGAAAATGTCATTTTCTCTGCCTGGTTGTGATACGAAGTCTTTTTCACCTATTGAAACCTATTAAATTTCCTTCAAATATTTTTGTTTAACTCTTAGAAAAACAGGTAGTGAAGGACCATTTAGAAACATGTAGATTTAATGAGGAATTGATGTTTGCCCTTAAAAACATTTTTCAAAGAAACTTGCCTCTGTTTAGCTGAATACAAGCCTGCAATCTTTACAGATTTCATTCAACCAGGTCAAACAATCCCAGACTGTCTGTATTCCACATCATTTTCCCTTAACTTCTTTTAACCATATGCTTGTTTTAGGAGATAATTTCATCAGAGGTAAGAAGTCTGCCCACTTAAGATTCGATAAGAATCAGTCTGGTTCAATCTTTTTCACAAGTGGTGCTGGGAAAACTGGTCAACCACTTGTAAAAGAACGAAACTAGAACATTTTCTAACACCATACACAAAAGTAAACTCAAAATGGATTAAAGATATACATGTAAGACCAGAAACTATAAAACTAATAGAGGAGAACATAAGCAAAACACTCTCTGACATACATCACAGCAGGATCCTCTATGACCCACCTCCCAGAATACTGGAAATAAAAGCAAAAATAAATGGGATCTAGGGCTTCCCTGGTGGCTCTGAGGTTAAAGCATCTGACTCCAATGCAGGAGACCCGGGTTTGATCCCTGGGTTGGGAAGATCCCCTGGAGAAGGAAATGGTAACCCACTCCAGTATTCTTGCCTAGAGAATCCCATGGACAGAGAAGCCTGGTAGGCTACAGTCCATGGGGTCACAAAGAGTCGGACACGACTGAGCAACTTCACTTCTAATTAATATTAAAAGCTTCCACACAACAAAGGAAACTATAAGCAAGGTGAAAAAACAGCCTTTGGGATGCGAGAAACAATAGCAAATGAAGCAACTGACAAACAACTAATCTCAAAAATATACAAGCAACTTACGCAGCTCAATTTCAGAAAAATAAACAATCCAACCAAAAACTGAGACAAAGAACTACATAGACATTTCTCCAAAGAAGATATACAGATGGCTAACAAACACATGAAAAAAATGCTCAACATCACTCATTATCAGAGAAATGCAAATCCAAACCATAATGAGGTACCATTTCACACCAGTCAGAATGGCTGCAATCCAAAAGTCTAGAAGCAATAAATGCTGGAGACGGTGTGGAGAAAAGGGAACCCTCTTACACTACTGGTGGGAATGCAAACTAGTGCAGCCACGATGGAGAACAGTGTGGAGATTCCTTAAAAAACTGGAAATAGAACTGCCTTCAGTTCAGTTGCTCATTCGTGTCTGACTCTTTGCAACCTCATGAATCGCAGCACGCCAGGCCTCCCTGTCCATTACCAACTTCCGGAGTTCACTCATCATTATCAGAGAAATGCAAATCAAGACCACAATGAGGTACCACTTCACACCAGTCAGAATGGCTGCGATCCAAAAATCTACAAGCAATAAATGCTAGAGAGGATGTAGAGAAAAGGGAACCCTCTTACACTGTTGGTGGGAATGCAAACTAGTACAGCCATTATGGAAAACAGTGTGGAGATTCCTTAAAAAATTGCAAGTAGAACTGCTTTATGACCCAGAAACCCCACTGCTGGGCATACACACGGAAGAAACCAGAACTGAAAGAGACATGTGTACCCCAGTGTTCTTCACAGCACTGTTGATAATAGCCAGGACATGGAAACAACTTAGATGTCCATCAGCAGATGAATGGATAAGAAAACTGTGGTACTATACACAATGGAGTATTACTCAGCCATTAAAAATAATCCATTTGAATCAGTTCTAATGAGATGGATGAAACTGGAGCCTATTATACAGAGTGAAGTAAGCCAGAAAGAAAAACACCAATACAGTATACTAACACATATATATGAACTTTAGAAAGATGGTAATGATAACCCTGTATGCGAGACAGCAAAAGAGACATAGATGTATAGAATGGACTTTTGGACTCTGTGGGAGAGGGAGAGGGTGGGATGATTTGGGAGCATGGCATTGAAACATGTATACTATCATGTAAGAAACGAATTGCCAGTCTATGTTTGATACAGTATACAGGATGCTTGGGGCTGGTGCACGGGGATGATCCAGAGAGATGATATGGGGTGGAAGGTGGGAGGGGGGTTCAGAATTGGGAACTCATGTATACCCGTGGCTGATTCATGTCAGTGTATGGCAAAACCAATACAGTATTGTAAAGCAAAATAAAGTAAAAATAAAAATTTAAAAAAATAATAAAATTCAGATTCCTAAGCTCCATCTCATATTTGCTAAATCAGAATCTCTGGGTCAGGGGGTAGTGTAGGGGGGAGGGAGGTGGTTATAATCTGCATTATCAAGAATTCAGGATTAAAAATTTGGGTCCTGCAGATCCTTCAGTCCAAGTACTTGAGTTTTCATTTCAATTCTATCACATTAGTAGCCAGGAAAGTCACTTGCTGTCTGTAAAACAGGTCTCATGCTAGTATCCACCTCCTAAGGAAATGATAAATGTTAAATCGGTTAACATATATAAATCCCTTGAACCAGTTCTAGGCCAAGAGTAAGAGCTCAACTAGTGTCCAGTTACCTCTGAAAAGAAAAATGCAGATAGAATGTCAGCTGGTGGAGGCTCAGGCTCCATTCCCTCTAAGCACAGATGCTTTCTTCCTTGGCTGGTCCAGGGCTCAAGATCTCAGAATGAAGAGGGTTGTTCTATTCTGTATCTCAGATGAGGCTGTCCCACACGCGGAGTGTCTCTCCATCACCTTGGCAGCCTATGTATCCATAGCTCCCATGCAGATTCAGACACTAAGGCAGCATCTAGACTGTTAATAGGTTGATTGTGTCCCCCTCAAACATGTTGAAGCCCTAACCTCCGGCACCTGTGAATGTGACCTTATTTGGAAATAGAATCTTTGTAGATGATCAAATTAAGACCAGGGCATTATGGTGGGCCCTAATCCAACATGTGTGCATGCTAAGTTGCTTCATTCATGTCTGACTTTGTGACCCATGGTTCCTCTTCTCATCGAATTCTTCAGGCAAGAATACTGGAGTAGGTGCCCATGCCCTCCTCCAAGGGATCTTCCCAACCCAGGGATCAAATCCATGTCTCTAATATTTTTCCACACTGGCAGGCAGGTTCTTTAACACTAGTGCCACCTGGGGAGCCCAATCCAACAAGATCACAACTTTAATAAAACAGGAACTTTGGACACAGATGAGACATGTACAGAGGGAAGATGATGTGAAGACCCAGGGAGAATGTCGTCTATAAACAGTCTATAAACCAAGGAGACCACCAAAAACCATGGGGAAGACTTAGATCTTCTCACACAGTTCTCAGGAGGAACCAACAACCCCTTGATATCAGGCTTCCAGTTTCTAGAACTGGGAGACAATACATTTCTGTCATTTATGCCATTTGGTTTGTGTTTGTTACAGTAGCCCTTGGACATTAATACATCTACCAGTACAGAAAGGGCAGTAACTGTGCCTTGGAGTAGAGAGAGATGAATGGCAGCTCCCTACAAGGAAGCCCTACATTCCTAAATTTGGACCCAGGATCTGGCCAGCTGAGCCCCAATGGGCAGCAGCTCTTTTGGAGACTGTAACATGGCTGCTGATTGGAAAAAGACAGCTGCTCCATACTTTCCTCAACTTTTCATCCAGAAGGTGGCGAAGGGTGATATTGGCAGGTCTGGTCCTCACTTGTGAAGCTGTGCAATCTGTTTCGTGATAATGGGATGTACTCATATGCTCCAAATGAATGTGCTCATTGGGGTCACAATGAGACTGACATGACTTAGTGACTGAACAATAATAGAAGCCTCATTAGCCCATCATTCAGTTCAGTTCAGTTGCTCAGTCGTGTCTGACTCTTTGCGACCCCATGAACCAGAGCACACCAGGCCTACCTGTCCATCACTAACTCCCAGAGTTTACCCAACCTCATGTCCATTGAGTCAGTGATGCCATCCTCTGTTGTCCCCTTCTCTTCCTGCCCTCAATCTTTCCCAGCATCAGGGTCTTTTACAATGAGTCAGTTCTTTGCATCAAGTGGCCACAGTATTGGAGTTTCAGCTTCAATATCAATCCTTTCAATGAACACTCAGGACTGATCTCCTTTAGGATGGACTGGTTGGATCTCCTTGCAGTCCAAGGAACTCTCAAGAGTCTTCTCCAACACCACAGTTCAAAGGCATCAATTCTTCATCACTCAGCTTTCTTCACAGTCTAACTCTCACATCCATACATGACTACTGGAAAAACCATAGCCTTGACTAGATGGACCTTAGTCGGCAAAGTAATGTCTCTGCTTTTTAACATGTTGTCTGGGTTGGTCATAACTTTCCTTCCAAGGAGTAAGTGTCTTTTAATTTCATGGCTGCAATCACCATCTGCAGTGATTTTGGGGCCCAGGAAAATAAAGTCAGCCACTGTTTCCCCATCTATTTGCCATGAAGTGATGGAACCAGATGCCATGATCTTAGTTTTTTGAATGTTGAACATTAAGCCATCGTTTTCACTCTCCTCTTTCATTTTCATCAAGAGGCTTTTTAGTTCCTCTGCACTTTCTGCCATAAAGGTGGTATCATCTGTCTATCTGAGGTTATTGATATTTCTCCCGGCCATCCTGATTCCAGCTTGTGCTTCTTCCAGCCCAGCATTTCTCATGATGTACTCTGCATATAAGTTAAATAAGCAGGGTGACAATATACAGCCTTGATGTACTCCTTTCCTATTTAGAAACAGTCTGTTGTTCCATGTCCAGTTCTAACTGTTGCTTCCTGACCTGCATACAGGTTTCTCAAGAAGCAAGTTAAGTGGTCTGCTATTCCCATCTCTTTCAGAATTTTCCACTGTTTATTGTAATCCATACAGTCAAAGGCTTTGGCATAGTCAATAAACAGTGAAAGCTGCTAATCAAAGCCTCTGGCAGCTGATTTTCTACAGCACAATTCACAAAGAACAGCAGCAAATGGCTCCATAAAGAAAACACAAAAGACATCCCCCTCCTCAGTACTTCAGCTTTTAATACATTAAGAGCAGGTGGTTTTCAGCAAAATCTTGGCATGCCTACACTAGTTCTGACATGCTGATGAAAGCTGAAGGGACTGTGAGATTGGCAGAGGGTCAGTTCCTAGCCCTACCTTGTTAGGTGGGGACTCTGTGCCTATGAGTCCTGAGCAGTGGGAGAGCTCTTCCATTCCATGGACTTGCCCACTCTTCAGGGGATGCTCAGGAGGCACCAGTCCACAGGCAGAGCCTGGAAACTAGAAAGAAGGAAGGCCAAGCCCCCTAGAATGATCCCTCTAGAATAACCCTTCATGATTCATTTTCAGCTGCAGGCCACTCCCCATCTACTTCCTCCTCTCACACACCAGGCTCCAAAAAAGCTGAGCAAGGGATTATTCTTGAATTCAAATCCAGTCTCTACAACATATCTGCTTTGCAAGTTTACAAAGATAGAAACTGATCCTCAGTTTCTATCTCTGTAAAATGGGGAAACAAATATCTATTCTTTTTAGCTATTTATAAGCATTATATGAGGTGAAATGTTCAGAGGGCCTTCACGATTCCCAGTACACAGTTAGCACATGGGAGAAGCTATTTATTGGTCATCAGTAACTCTTGCATTGGTTAATTCAACAGTATTTAACCTACAGATAACTCTGCTGATTGACAACAGAATGAGAATCAAAACAGCAGTCATCAACTCCTTGAATCTTGCTCCCTTGTTGCTTCCAAAGGCCCAACCATGACTCTGGAAAGGATGAAACAGCAGTTTTTCCTATCTAGAGTCTAGTTTAACTTAGACTGTGGTGTGGCCTGGATCCTCAGTTCTGAGCACTGTTAAGGTCAAAGTAGAGGAGGCCATTCTGAGTCTCCCACTCCTTGCTCTTCATATACACACAGACACACATACACAAACACATACACAGAGACGCACACACAGAGACATACATATACATCCTACACACACAGACACACATACAAATCACAGAGACACATACATATCACAGACAAACATACAAATCACAGACACACATACACATACACATCACACACACAGACACCCATACACACGTATACAGACACACACAGACACAGACACAGACAAACACACAGAATCATAGTCAAGCCTTTTGCAAGTTCATTTTCTCCTTCTTCCTGGAAGAACTGACTTCCTGAAGCTCATGGTCCCCCAATTTTAGGTGTCTGATTGAGTTATTGTCAGCAGGGTGGGAATCAACAGCCATTTAAAAAGAACTTTTGATATAATAGTATTTATTCTTCCTTCTGTCTTTATTACGCATAATGATAACCAGTCAGAAATGCAGTCTCGAAGATTTCTGATCTGATTTATCCTGTCTTTAACTCTCTTTGAGACTCTGGCTGCCTCAGTCAGGGGTAACCAGACAGAGTTTCTTTGTTGTTTTTAAAGGAAGCTTTAAAAATTATTATTATTATTTTGCCATGCCACATGGCATGTGGGATCTTATTTCCCTGACCAGGGATCAAATCCATGCCCCTTGCATTTGACCACCCAGGCAGCCCACAGGCTTCTGTATTCGAGCACAGTGGGCCCAGGCCTGCAGAAGAAGAGAGGGCCTCAGAGCAGGAGAATGCATGGAGTCCTTCAATCATGTCAGAAAAAAAAGCCACTTCACCACTCAATGGGGCTTTCTTTGTCTTCCTCGTCTTCTGAGCAAGGACACACTGCTCTGAGTTCCCTTGACAACTTCTCCCCACCTGCTACCTATGGTGACTGATCCTTTCTAAGAATTGGAAGGTTGTGAAGTTTATTCTTCTTTAACCACCACCAACCTCATAGTTTATCATTCTTTAACAGATGAGTCTGCCATGTGTCTTGCTCCATTTCCAGCCATAGCCACCAAATGGGTCACCAGGTCCAAAGGTTCTAGGTGGCCAGAGGCAGGCTGCCTACCCCACACTTGGAATTTGATCAAAGCTAGGATGCACGTTACTACCCACAGGGCAAGACACTCAACAGCAGTTCCATACAGGTCTGGGAAGATTCCACTTGCCTCTGGGCAACTAAACCTGTGTGCCCCAGCTACTGAACTGACAAGCCCTAGAACCCATGCTCTGCAACAGGAGAAGTCACAGTGAGAAGTCCACACCCCACAACTAGAGAAAGCCTGTGTACAGCAATGAAGACCCAGCACAGCCTACATAAATAACTAAACAAATGAAAAAGACACTCCTGCAGCCACCCCTCCACTAGCCTTTAATTCCCTCTCGGACACAAGCAACTTTTCTGGACACTGAGGCCCTGTGCCCACCTGCCCACAAGGTAGCACCAAGTAGTAACAATGATGGCACATCCCTGAAGCTCTGGGGTAAAGAAGAGGTTGACTTCCAGGGTCAACTGGCAGACTGCTGGCTTGGCTTTACACTTGCATGCAGGTCCATTCCTACACTTACCCTACACCTCCTGCCTATTGCTGACATTCAGCCCAAACTCAAGGCTCATCTCCCCTGCCACCTGCCGGCTCCCTGTCCCCTTCTCCAAGTGCCTCACCCATCCTGTAAGACTCTTCTTAACGTCTCTCTCCTCTATGAGCCTCTCTGGATTCTTCTGAATGATTTAGTGATCCTTCTCTTGGTCTCTCACCCTTTCATTCTGTCACTGATCAGAACATATTGCATATGCTTTGGGTGGGCCTCCCCATGTGGCTGGGAGATGGTCTAAGGTAGGACCTTGGCCTTCCATTCATGCCTACACTGCCTAGTCCAGGGCTGGGCACAAAGCAGGGTTTCAGCATAATCTGTGATGCACTCAGTGAATGAACGTAGGGTAGTAAATGATGAGTAACACAGAGCGGAAACTTGCAGGTGGGCAGTGACAAATGAAGCCACCAGCCTGCTTCTGCATTTTAATATTTTAGAGCTGCTGTACTTCCTCCATTTTCTCAGGACATCCATGAGAATGAGTCATTTCTCAGTGGCTGGGGTGGGTGATGGGTTTTGCTCATTATACAAAACCTTTCTGTAACAGGGGATAAGCAGTGACTTCAGATACTGTTTGTTCCTCTTTGGGGGTAGCACTTGGCTGTTTTTCCCAAAGGACCTCTGTGTGCAATGTCTCAATCAGGGCATCCCCCAGAGATAAGAGCACCTTCACTTTGCAGATGAGGAAACTGAGATCCAAGAAGTTAACCAGTGGAACTCAAGGGCATATGGTGACTTAAGATAAACTTGAAATGAGGCTTCTACCTCTGCCTTCTTCTGTTACGCTGTCCACAACTCCAGTCTGCCCATCCTTGATCAAAGTGACATATCCAGACCTAGAATCCATGTGTGATTTTCATGTCATCTGCTCATAACAGTCTCAACAGCAGGTTGAATGTGGAGCTGTACGTACTTCTGGGGCCAGTGTTCCTGCCCTAATAACTGTGGTAGATGGCCTGGTCCAGTGAACCCAGCAACCATATCTCTAACTATAAGCTCAGACTTTTTTTGTCTCTCCCTCAGTAATATTCAGAATAAAATTCCAAATTAACACAACAGAAAAAAAAAATATTGCATGTCTCCTCTCTACTCAGTACTGTTAATTGCTGTAATGAAACAGAACGAGTAAGGAGGAAATATCTAGCGTGATAGGGGTCCTAAGTGGTAGCAGATAATTCTACTGGGGTTAGAAAGCAAGAGATTGGATAGAGGAAAAGAGAAAACCAGGGATGATATGAGTAAGACTGTAGTCAAACCATGGGGCAAGGGCTCTGGTGAGAACTCACATGCTATGCTAAATAAAGCATTTGAACTCTAGTTCTAGGACAGTGTATAGCCATGGAATCATAATGTCATACAATGTTGGAGCTGAGAGGACCTCAGAAACTATCTGATCCACTCATCCATTCTACAGATGAACATGCTGGGGCCCAGGCAAGAAATGTGACTTGCCAACAGTCACATGGCAAATTACTAGCAAAAATAGTGCACAGTCAGAGCACTGATTCAGGATATCCTCACCTGTGGTGACACAGTAGATTAACCTGTAGAGAGATGGATGAATAGGATGATGCGGACATATCTTGGCATAGAGCTTGTATATTTACAAAGGGAGGGTGAGGGCCTTCCCTGGTGGTCCAGTGGTTAAGACTCTGCACTTCCACTAAAGGGGCATGGGTTCGACCCTTTGTTGGGGAACTAAGATCCTGTATGCTGCTTGATAAGTTAAAAAAATAAATAAATAGATGAAAAGAAAAAGAAAAGGAGGCTGAGAAAAGTAGAAAGAGATCCTTAAAGGAGGGTAGGTGGAGAGGAAGGAGCCAGCATCTAATAAACAAAACCAGGCTCTGGGCCAGGCACTCTGTTTTGTCCCTTTCATTGTCCAAAGAGCCCAGGGAGGTAAGGACCATGAACTCCCTTGAGAAGGATATCTGAGGTTCAGAGAAGATTGATGACTTGCCTGAGCTTGAATCTGGCTTTGAATAAAGGTAAGACACAACGACCTCCTGTTTTTTCAGCTCATCTGAGCCTCCCTACACTTTACAAGGTCATGCTAAGATCCTGAGCAAACAAATAGGAATAGGTTCCCCTCCTCCTCCTGCTAATGCTGTTAAGTCGCTTCAGTCGTGTCCGACTTTGTGCGACCCCATAGATGGCAGCCTACCAGGCTCCCCTGTCCCTGGGATTCTCTAAGCAATAACACTGGAGTGGGTGGCCATTTCCTTCTCCAATGCATAAAAGTGAAAAGTGAAAGTGAGGTCGCTCAGTCATGTCTGACTCTTAGCGACCCCAGGGACTGCAGCCTACCAAGCTCCTCCATCCATGGGACTTTCCAGGCAAGAGCACTGGAGTGGGATGCCATTGCCTTCTCCACTCCCTCTTCCTAGCCACTGCTAATCCTCTGCCTGTCTCTCTTCTTGCTCCTGTCTCATGCCTATGTCCAGGAGGGAAAGAGTCTCTTTCTATAGACTTTCACAGCAGAAAAGACAATGGAATTTGCCTAGGAGGAGTGTAGACCAGAAAATCCACTGTGTGAAAGGGACAGGGATCAACAGTGATAATCACAGCCTCCAATCCTCATGACTCAGCATCTTCCAAGTTGAGAAGACCAAGGCCACATCCATGACATTTCTCATCCACTCATTATGGCCAAGTGTTCATCCCAGTCCAATGAACTCCAACTCTCATGCTTACCATCTAGGAAGACAGGAAGGTTTGGGGGAAAAATCCATTGAAGTTTTACTATTTGTAAAACAGAAGCAAGTGTAAAGCTCTTGCTGAGCACCTGAGGTGTCTCCCTATACCTTACAGGGTTGATTACTATAAGAACCTTACTGGCTTTACCCTGCTGGGCAGGATGTTGCTTACCACCTGCACCTATCATCCCCCCACCCTAGTTCAGCCTCATCTCTCTGTTTTCTCTACCTCCAGTTTATTCTCCAACAATGCCCTTATGGACTTTTCTTTTCTCCTTGTCCTTGAACTTGCTGTTCTCTCCTGGAATGGCCTCCACATCTCCCACCCTCCACCTCTGCCTCATGTGAGGACAGCTATCAGTCACTGCTCTGCCCTCGGCTGGGAAAGGGACCCTCATGCTCATGAGCCTCTCTGCACTTCCGTCCCTGCACTGTCAACTGCTCTGTTCCTGTCTGTTTGTCTTTCCCCAGAACAGAGGTTAGATTGCTTCATGTCTGCAGACCCAGAGCCAAGTGTTTATTTAAAAACACTGAATACATTCTTGAAGAATAAACATATGAAGAAATGGATGAACCCCAATAAGCACTGTAGTGACCCAAGTCAGCTTGGAAGCTCATAAAACAAGTGGAGACTTGAAGACAAACACTGCAGGGGGACTAGAAAAGATGGCAGCGGAATAGGACGGGGAGGACACTTTCTCCCTCACTACTTCA